>CAUYVT010000069.1:0-40900 GCA_963576565.1 Aspidapion aeneum
TAAAAGATAGTCCGTTTCAGAATATTTTTGAGGCGGATTAATGCCATCTATTTACCCTAATGACTACCGAGCCTTGATCTCGGCTCTTGTCCGGGCGCGCAAGGCAAAACAGATTACCCAGGTGCAGCTGGCGGCAGCAATGCGTGTTCCTCAATCTTTGATTTCAAAAGCTGAACGCGGCGAACGGCGTCTGGATATAATCGAACTGCTACGTATTTGCGAATTGCTGGACGTGCCGGTAACTAAACTTATCAGCCTGGTCCCTCCGCGATTTGCCCCCATTTCTGAGAGCAATTAAATCAGGAAGTAGTGAGGCTACCGGGTGCCTCTGGCCATGTAATGTTCGGGGCTGCACTGACGTCCACCCGGTTTAACAATACCCTATATTTTTTCCATTCTGTCAGTAACGCCGCTTCCGCATCCGTTGCCATACCTACATCAACCGCATCCTGCAACGGGGCCATAGCCTGACCGGCCTCATCCATTGCTGCCGCCTTTCTACTGGTCGCAATGAATAATGGCTCCTGAGTTTCGATAACGGGCGCAGTAAATACTTTACCGTCATATAGATAGCTTACTTCCGGCGCGGGATTAATGTTCGTGACATCTACCCATACCAGTGACGGGTGATAGAGCGCGTCAGGCTCAACATCAAGCGCTACGATTTCAGCGACGCGCTTATCCTCAATGCGTGCATAGTTTTTCATCAGCTAAATTCCTCAATATAAATCACGCCATTAGACCCGTAATTACCGAGATATGGAGATGTTCGGATAGTGCCACCGCCGCCTGCACCAAAAGATGCTTGCTGAACTGATGATGTTCCCTCGCCGCTTCGAGCGCCTCCGCCCCAATAACTCATTCCACCATTGCCAGAACCTCCTCGATACGGGTTAGTTGTAGCGCTTACGAGTCCCGGGGCATCACTGCCGTCACCTCCCTGAATGTTAAGATCTCCGCCTACTGCGGTTCCGCCCCCGCCCCCAGCATCACCGGCAGAGTTGCCACCGTTACCGGCTGTCAGTTGCCCATTAAAAGTACTGCTGGTTGAGTTACTGGTTTCATTGCTTCCCAGACCAACAACCCCCGCATACGTTTTGCTGTCATCAACGGCCAGCGTTGCGATAACCGTAGCACCAGCGCCGCCACCTCCACCACGGGATCGGAAGTTGTCTCCCCAGCCCAAAAACCCATAACCGCGCCCCCCACCACCGGTAATAATAATTTTTATTTTCTTCGTGCCGGGGGTCGGTTTGTAACTGATTGCGCCGGGCGTAGTAAAAATCTGGCGGTTAAGAAACCGGCCTGAATTCTGCTTAAGCAGTACGTTAATTGCCGCCAGAATCTGTGCATCATTTTTGGGGTCAAGTGTCAGTCCGGCCCCTTGCACCAGATTTGCCAGCTCGGTCTGGACAGTGTTAAACCATCCCGCATCTAAGATGGTTGGCGACACGCCGGTAGCGACAGAACCATTGGTAAACAGTCCGTCGGGGGTCGCCGTTGCGGTAATGCTGCTGATTTTTTGCATGTAAAAATCCCTCGTCAGTAAAGACGCTGAAAAAATGATTAGTGGGTTTAGGCCGGGTTAACTGGTCGTGTCGGTGTAAGCGAATTTCATGATGATATGCGACGAGGCCAGCTTATTCAGGCGGCATTCAAGCAGCTTATTTCCCCATGAACGAAGCGGATCACCTGCATAGTTCACCCCGGCCTGCGCATAGGTGATCGTCGTTTTAGGACCTGTTACCAGCATGACAAACGGCCAGTCTTCGCCGTTAAGCGCTGCACCTGCGCCGGACATACCGGCGCGTGCCTGGCGGAACTGCGTGATCGTGACCTCATACCCGAGCGCTTTGGCCTGTTCGGTAAAATAGTCAACCGACTGACCGCCGGTTGCGGTCAGCTTTGAAACCACAGCTTTCTGACGTAACGCTATGCTGTCCGTCTCACCGATCGCGCAGTCGTCAGGCAGCCCGAGCGATTCCTCCCATTCCGACAGCATGATCGTTGCCGTCGCAGGAAATGAACCTTTAAGCAGGGAAAAGGCTTCCGTGTCACTTTTCTGGTACTCGTTTGCGACAGCGTTCAGCACCGCAGATTGCACGCTGCTGGTATCTCGCGGCCAGACCTTCCCGACCGGCATCAGCGCCTGTAACGCACGCCGGTAATCGTCCAGAGAGAATTTACTCATAAGTAAGTCATTTCCCCGCGCACTGGCATACAGCCGGTTTTCATGACTATGTTGGTAGAAGGCTTACCGATGATAAAGCCCGACGTGCCGCTGATACCCGAGATCGCCGCCTGAATATCTGACAGAACGACCGTACCGCCCGGCGCGCCGCTGTTGAAAAAGACTGTATCGATGGCGGTGTTAATACTGGCTTTAAGCGTGGCAGAGGCACCAGACAGCCCGGAAATAGTAAACGGCACACTGGTCTTCACCGGCGAACAAACGTAAACCACAGCGGTCGCGGGCTGCTGGCTGTAAAGCTCATCCGCGACGGCCAGCTGGTCGCCTGTTGCTGTTCCGCCCGGGTACTGCGTTTCATGGGATGACACGCCATCCTTACCCGTCGGGAAACCGCTGTCATTGCTGTCGGTATTGCCATCGAGCATGATATAAACGCCCACCGTGCCAGCGCCCATCAGGCGACGCACAACCCATACACGGGTTACGCCCGGTACAGCAAGCGCCCACTTTTTATAGTCGGCATCGTTGCCGCCCTGCGGGGTATTCTGAAAGGCTTCGAGTACACGGCTACGGAATGCTTCCTCGCCCTCAATATCGGTCCCGCCGGTGATTGCGTTCGTCAGGGTGATACTGGAATCAATGCCTTCAATTGCTACATCAAATGTCAGCGACGTTCCCGCAGCGGCATTGCCGCTTGCCCCTCCGCCGGTGGCATCTGCGGTGGCATCCGGCAAAACGGCGGTAATACTTCCTGACCCCGTACCAGTGGCGCTCATCGTTACGTCTGCATCCAGCGTGTACTGGTATCCATCCCCCCTGTTAATGACAGTCCCGGCTTTAACCGTATAGCCTGCCGTGCCGGTTATCGGGACGGACTGGCCTGTCGCCGCCGTGGCCGGTTTGCGGTACACACGGACCAGCGCGCCCCACATTGCCAGAAACTCCCCGGTGGCGGTGGAGGGGTTCGTCTGTTTGGCTATCCAGTCCAGAAAACCAAAATGAAGATGACTCATGCCTGCGCAGACGTCGCCCAGCACGCGCATATTTGAGAAGCGCAGTAGCGCCCCGATTTTCTCCAGCCCCGTCGTGATGGCGCTTTGTGTACGCGCCCGCAGCTCGGTAAGTGTGGGCCTTTTATATGGCATTGCTCTTCTCCCAAACCCAATAATATTTGACCGTGTTTGCGGTCAGGTTGGGCTGCTGATAGGTGATGGACAGGTAAAGACGTGAGGGATAAATAATCTGCGAGTTAACGCTGATGCTGGCGACGATGCCGTCATCAATCAGCCATTGCAGCGCTTCTATGGCGTAGTCGATGGCCTTGTTGGCGACCGCCGTGGTCAGCTTCTGGCGGCGCAACAGCCAGATGCGTGAGCCAATCGGATAATCCGCGCCGGTATCGCCCCACCATCCCCGGCGGTCGTCGCCCTCGTAGTCGTCATCTTCGCGGGCCTGCCGGTCGGTAAAGAGGCTGATAAAAATAGCGGTCTGGAGGTCGTCGCCCGCAGCCAGGTCACCCTGCGCAATCTGCCAGTCTCCCGCGCCGTTTTCAGCGTCCCAGCTGGTCGTGATATCTGTCATTTCACTAACTCCCCGGGCGGGTCGCTTTGAACGGTCAGGCCGCCACCCTGTACACCTTCCACAAAGTGATCGTGGTTGTTAAACGTGTCGCGCAGCTGCTTCATCGTCGTGTTATTGGTGTCTGAATTGTCGATAATGTCGCCGGTACACTTAAAAACCGGTGTATCGGCGATAACCTCTTCAGTGCCGGTGATTGTGACCACGGTCGCACGTGAAACCGTGACCGGCTGGCCGTTAGCCTCGACGGTGATCCCGTGTTCAGTCAGCTTGATAAACTGACCCCACTGGTCATAAATGACCGTTTCCCCACCTTTAAGCCCGGTGTGCCGATAGGCTTTGCTGTTGGTTGCGATAACGACCGGATTCGAACGATCGCCACCGAGGAACGCCACCACGACATCACTGCCAACCGGCGGCCCGGAAGAAAAACCAAATTCAGCCAGGCGGGCCGCTGTCATGACTTCTATGGCGTTCCGGTACTGCAATGTCTGCGCGGGTCCGGTGTCTTTCATGCCGGTGACTTTCCCGATCCCGAGCATCATTTTTATTTGCCGGTAAAGGCCGGAAAAATCAGGCATCAGTAATTCAGCTCCATGATGTTTTGATAGAACTGGTACGGCTCCACGCTGAACGCAGCAGGTGGCATCAGGACCATTTCGGCAGCCGTTCCCCGGTCATCCTTGCGGTATGTGACTTCGCCCAGCAGCCACAGCTGGTCAACCAACCCGAACACAGGCAGCGATATCGGTATCAGCGTATTGGGTTCCCACAACTTCCCGGCGCTGTCGCGCCAGCTGTCAACGGTCACCTGCAGGCGCTTCGACTGGCCGTAACGGCGGTTCATTTCCCATTCAATGCACTGCTGCGCCTGCTGGTTAGCGGTCATGGTGCTTTCGATGATGATCGTCCGGTTCCGGTAACGCATTTTGGCCGCTTCCGGGTCCGTGGCTTTTGCCAGCGCAACCGCGTCATAGGCATCGTTGCCCGCCTCTTCGTTGATTGGCGTAATCGCCATTGAAACGCCGGTGTATTCGGAAAAACGCTCATCCATTCCGCTTTCATACGCTGCTGCTTCGATGTTCTCGCCCTGCTTCACTCCGCTGGCAGCCTGTCGGGTGCCGACGCGCGTCAGGTAAAGGCTGCCGTCCGGCAGGTCGTAATAAAGCAGCGCAGCCCACCGGGCTATGCGGTCTATGACTTCCTGCGAAGACTCGCCCCAGTTGAGCGAGAACTGCGGCACAGTGGTCGCTATATCCACATCGCTGGCGACGGTGATGCCGTAGGGCTTAGCCAGCCGCTGTGCAATCTGTAGCGGCGTTGCACCGCTGATCACGTTGTTCGGCCAGTAGGCTGAGCAGTCCACCAAATCGGCGCACTTACTGCGGCCCACGGCGCGGACCTCGTGGCCTGAGCGTGAAATCATGGGTGCCCACCGGTCGATATAACCGGTTACCACGGCGTCGGTGCCAATTTTCACCACGCAGGGATCGCCGGGATTAACCAGCTGCTTTTCGTCGCTGCCGGGGAAGTGGTCCATCAGGGATAATTCAAAATCCATCGGCAGCCGCTCAATGCTTCGCGTCACGCGTACCGAATCCCAGCCAGACAGGATTTTTCCGTTTACGGTCAGGGTTAGTTCATCGCTCATGACGTAAGCGCCTTAAAGCTGGTCGGCATAAATGCCGGGTGAATCGGGTCGGCCATCTTGACCAGTGATTCGCTGCGTTCGGCATCCTGATAAAGCCGGTTAGCTATCGTCAGGGCAGGTAACGGACGGTTAAACGTGACGGTCTGCACGCTGGAAAGGCTTGCGCCGTTCGCGGTCATGGTTGTAACGAAGTTGGTACGCAGCGTTGTCATTTCCGCATAGAGGTCGTCATAACCGGCATCCGCAACCGACAGAATCGCCGCGTCCATGACGTCAGTAACGCGGCGTGTCAGGTTGCTGGCTTCTTCGTAGTTGGCGGGCGTGTATTGCGAGGCCGCATACGCCATCGCGCTGGCGGTAAGGGCGTTAACGAATACCCCGGCGGCGCTGGCCACAGTGCTGTCGTGCGTGTCCTGCCGGTAAGTTGAATCCTTAAATCCGGCGAGATTTTCCAGCGAGTTAATCAGGTCCTCGCCACCGGCGGCACCGTTCAGCATGACGATAAAAATGGCCTGCACGTTCACCGCATAGCTTTCGATCGTGTCGCTGGCCATCAGCGTGTCGATGGCCTTTGCCATCTCCGCGCGGTTCTGCACGCCCTGCGCCATTTTTGTGGCCACAATCTTGTCGTAATCATCGGTGTCAGCGCTGTTGCGTGCGCTGGACGATGTGCCTGACGCATTCCCGCCGACGTTCCCGGTGTTGTAGCGACCGTATCGTGTCGAGCCGAACGTACTTTTAAGCACGTTCCCGAGATTTGTGGCCTGGTTGATCGTGTTCTCAACCATGCTTACCCAAAATTGCGCGGTACTTTTAAGCGTTTTAATCGCCTGCGATACGCTTCGCAGATCACCATTAATTTCAGCAATGACCCGCGCGACTGCCGTTGTAACCGTGGACAGCCAGGACGTTTTCACAGTAGACATGGCATCCGTCGCGCCGGTAATGGCGAACACTTTCAGCCCTGACTCAACCATCGTCAGCGTAAAGCGGAACATGCGCGCTTCGTCTTTGTGCTCATGAATGCGCAGACCGCCTTCCATGACACTGACCGTCAATTCGCCCAGGGTCGGATGAACCAGCGTACCGGACCCGGCTGTTTCTGCGGCGGCAATCAGCGCATCGCGCTGACTCATAACGTCACCGGCGCTGTAAACCCGGCTGCTTTGCACGATAAAGCCAGTCAGGTGAATGCGGCGGGTTGAACGGCCCATGTCTTCGACCCAGACCGAATCGCGATACGGGTATTCATGAACCGCCTGGCGGCGTCCGAATATGCCGTCCCCGGACTCAACTGCGAAGGGCACGCCACGGAACGATGCCGGGTGCAGATTTTCCTGCCAGCTGTAGCTGTCGCCGGAACCGCCGAGAAGTTTTGAAATGGCTGAACCTACGATCGACATTTTGCGTACTCCAGAAACAGAAAAACCCGGCGCGGGGCCGGGTCTGTGTGGTCGTTAAGAGAATTAACCCGGGAACGGCATCGCCGTTGTCACTTTGCCGCCGGTAGCCGTCATGGTCTTCCGCTGGCCGTTTTCCGGGTTGATGAATGTCACCTCAAGTTTCATCCCGTTTTCCTTCATCGCCTCCGAGATTGCCCGCGCTATATCCTGCGCGCCTCCTGCACCCCGTTCAGGCGCAGGCGTGACAAGCGAAGGCGCTGCTGCAGGTGTTACCAGTGATGGCGCAGGCGTTGGCATCAGCGACGGTGCTGGCTGGGTTGCGGGGGCATTCAGGGAGTTCGCAGAGGGTGCTGGCTGTGTTGCCGGTGTCGTCAGAACGTTCACAGGTGCCTGCGGCTCCGCTTTCGCAGGTAATGGCTGAGCGGCCAGTGACGGCGCTGGTTCGGGGGGCTGCGGACCGGGTCCGTTTCTGCCGCCGATGATCTGCTCTATCTGCGCGGCATCAAACGGGTTATTGCCTTCCTGATTAAACAGGGCCGACAGAACGCGAGAGCGCATCCGGGTGTCGGTCAGGTTCAGCGCCTCATCCGGGCGAACGCCCAGCTGGCTGGCGGCCCGTTTAATCATGGCCTCGGGGTCATTGCCATCGCTGCGCGGTGACGCTTTATGAATGATTTCTGTCAGCGTTCGGAGCGGATGATCAACGTTTGCTGATTTGCCGGTGGCATACAGCTGCAGCTGACGGTCGGCAGCCTGTACCCCCATTTCAGGCGAGGCAAAGCGCGCAAAGCGTCCAGCCGGGGCCGCGCCCGCCTGCCCGGCGTAGTTGAGATTCCACGGATTATTATTGCGGACCGATGCGGCGGTCGGGTCAATTTTACCGCTGACTGCCGGGCTGTTCGCGGTGCTGCTGCCAACGCTGTCAGGCTTGCGGGTAATTGCCTGCGCGTCACCGGCGAGCAAGGATGCCTGGTCGCTTAAACCATACTGCACCCGCAGCTTTTTCCGCAGGCTGTCATTCATCTGACCGGTGAGCAGGTTCAGCTGGTCATCAGGTTGCAGCGTATCAAAATACTTTTTATCGCTGCGCGCACGGCGCATCCAGTCGCCCTCATTGCCCCGCAGGTTCCCGAGCGCCTCATTCCACGCGACCGGGTCCGTGGGGGCCTGCATGACGTGTGCCATGCCTTTCAGTCCATCGCCGACCGAACCGTCGGACAGTAAGCTCCCTGCCAGCTTTTGCTTTGCTCTGTTTTTCAGTCCGTCCCATGAAGAACTGACCTCGGTTAAATTGCGGTTCAGCGTGACCAGATCCGCGTTAATTTTCGGGTCAACAGTCAGACCGACCTGATCCGATTTTGCCAGCAGCTCTTTCAGCCGTGCGCCTTCGCGCAGCAGCTGCAACCCGTTGGCATCCAGCCCCAGCGCATCCGCGACCGTCTTCTGATTTTGTGGCGACAGCTTCGGCATAACCTTTGCCAGCTGTTCCACCGTTTTCAGCACGTTGGCCGTGCCGTCATCATTCCTGACGATCGGGGCGTTAATCTGGTTCATGATGGCAAGCGCGGCGCTGTTACGGCCCTGCAGCGCATCGTTGAACGTTTTATAAAGCCCTTCAACGCTTCCCTGTGCGGATTCGCTGTCACTGCCGAGCAGGCGCATTGCGCCGGACAGCTGCGAGAAATCCTTAACGCTCATTCCGGCGTTTTCGGCGGCTATCTGGAGGCTGTAGGCATCATGGGCTGCATCCGCCATACCGCCACCGAGCGCGGCGATCCCTTTACCGGCAACATAAGCCGCGCCACCGGCGAGGCCGAACTTGCCCGCCATGCCGCCTATCTTCCCGGCGTTACCGAGAAAGTTACGCAGAGGCGGAACCATATCGCCGATAAACTGGACGTTATCCTTTGCAAAGCGGCCCAACGTCTTAAACGCCGCGTTTACGTCGTTCAGCTCGTCCTGCGTTTCCTGTCCGCCGAGTTTCAGCCCGTTTTCGGTTTCAGTCAGTTCCGGCTGTAACCCTTTTACCTGGTCGCCTATTTTTTTCAGCGCCCCGGACACCTGATCGTCGGCGCGCAGTTCAAAATCAAACGTCTGTCCGGCCATATCAGCTCGCCTCTAAACTTTTCTTAATTCGCAGTCCCTGCCGTTCCCACTTCTGCAACGTCTTCCACGTCATGCGGGCCGTGTCAGACGGCCCCCACCGGAAGAAAAACGTTACATCTGCGGCGACGCGTTCCCACTCGTCCATGTCGGGAAGTACGTCAAAAAACCGAGCAGATACGCCTGCCCCTCCCGGAACTGACTGAGCGGCATTTTGCCCAGGGCAAAGAGGTTAACGCCGGACAGTTCCGCCATCAGGCTGAGCATGGCCGCCCGCTCGGTTTTCACCTCTTTGTCGTCATAAAACTTGCAGACTTCCGCAAACGTCGGCTCACGCAATGGCACGATTTCCCATGCTTCGCGCCCGTTCAGGCTGCTGATCTGCTTATCCAGCTGAATAACATATTCCGGGGCCGGCTCCGCGTGCGGTTCCGGGACCGCGTTCAGGAACGCAACCAGATACGCCTGGCCGCGCCGCTGTACGCTGATTGGCAGAGCATCAACAGCGGGCCGTTTGGCCCCGCTGATTCTGGCAATCAGCTCACCCATTGCGTTATGGGGGCTGGTCTTATCCGACAGCGTGTAAAAGTCGTCGGCTTCGTGCTGCATAGGTTCACGCAGCGGCATCGGCCCCGAGGGGCCGAACTGAGCATCAAAAATCTGATCCATCCGTTAGTTCTCCGACACGTCGTCGCTTTCAAACGTGACGCTGAATACCGCGTCTTCGCTTTCGACTTCCTGCGCATCGGTTGTCCACATCCCCGAACCGATGATGATCTTGCCGTTCGCCAGCGTGGCCGTGACCGTGACGTTGGTCATATCGTTAAAATCGGACACGCTGGTACCGCCGCTGTCGCGCACATCCATCGAGATAAGCCCGGAAATCGGGGTTTCTTTATAGCCGTGTACGCGGTCCATGCCGGTCAGCGTTTCACGCTTCACCTTTGACGGACGGTATTTGAATTTACCGGCGACCATAATGGTCATGCCGTCGACCACGACGTTGGCCGTACCCGCAATGCGGTTACTGGTATCACCCATGATTTATCGCCTTATTAAGAAGCCGCTTTTAAACGGAACTGGTTGAGCAGCGCAAACACACGCAGCTGGTTGATGAGGGTTCCCGGCCACAGCACATCGACGCGGTTAACGTTGGTGCTGTTCTGTTCAACAATCAGGCCCGCCGCAAAGCTCTTCGAATCCTGAACAAAGCCGTTTTTCTCCAGCGCCTTGTACTGCGCAATCAGCTCGGCCTTGATGGTGCTCGGTGTGACGATCGCGGAACCGGGCGCAAAGCGTGTGCCGTCGGCGGCCAGCTTCATGCGCGGAAACTTGCTGGTGATAGCCGAACGCAGATAGCGCGTGACGTACATCAGCAGGAACAGCGTTTCGATCTCGAGATAGGAATCATCGGCATCGCCGTAGCTGTTCGTCTGGTACGTGGTGATCACGTTCTCCAGCGTCACGGTGTCATCGTCTGCGACGACGACGGTGGAAATGCCGCTGTAAAGCAGGTTGTTACGCTCCGGCAGGTCAAAGCGTGACGGCAGTGGCGGGGCCAGCACGCCGGAAACGGTCAGCGTCTGCAACGGACGGCCCGGGTCATTACGCAGGCTGACAGCGGCAGAACCGTAAACGGCGGCGGCCCATACCCACGGCGGGGTCGGTGAGTCGTACACGCCAATCAGGGACGCGTGCTGGTCGTTGCGGGCTTCCCCTGCAGCAGTAAGTTCGCCATAGGTTCCACTGATAACGCCGAGCGCGTGGCCGTACAGCTGCGAGGCGTAGCTCCAGCGGCCAGTGGCATCGGACAGCCACAGCTTCACCGCGTTTAACGAGGTGGAATCGGTGTAAGGGTTGATGATGAAGTCCGCGCCCTTGTCGCCGTAGTTCGCCAGCGCGTCATCAAGTGCAGGCGTCCCGCCTCCGCCGCTCATGGTGGTAATGGTGACGGCCAGACCGGTCGGCGTGGCTTCACCGGCAGCCGTTCCGCCGTAGTTCAGGCGAACATCAATCAGGTTGCCGTGTGCGCCTTTGTTTTTGGCCGTCAGCGTTACCACGCCGTCCACCGCAGCCGCTTTTACCGGCAGGCGGGTCGTGGCGTTGATTTCGGCGGCCAGCGCAGTCGCCACGGTGGCAATCGCGTCGGTATTCAGCGCCGCAATCTGCACGCGCTCACCGGCGATATAAACCGACAGGGTGCCGGATGCGGTGGCCGGGCTGGTCACGGTGATTTTACCGGTGGCCGCTACGGTCGCTTTGCCATCGGCCAGCGGCAGAATGTAGATTTTTCCTGCGGTATCGTTTTTCAGATACGCCGCCATCATGGTATGCACCATCGAACCGTAGCCACACAGGCCGCCGACCGTAGACACGGAAGAGGCGAGGAACGGCACACCCGGCGTCTGCAGCGCGGTGTCCAGCTGCTGGCCGATAATCAGGGTGATTTGGGTGGCGGTGGCCGAGTTGGCCATCGAGTTATTCATTTCCGCGAAAAAGAGCGGCGTGCGCAGTTTGCTCGGTACGTGATCAAATGCAATGGTCATCAGCTTGTCGCCTCAGTGGTTGCCGCTGCGCCTGCGTCGCCGGTGGCGGCAATCGCTTTAACGGTGCTTTTCGCGGGGGTGGCTGCTTCGGCGACGTCGGTGGCTTCCACCACATCGCCATCGCGCAGACGACGACGCCAGAACGCATCGAGCGTCACCTCGGCCCCGTCTGCGGGTAAAAGGGTGCGTTTAACCGGGTCGCGCACGGCGCGACCTTCTGCGGGTTTCAGTTTCATGGGGTTGGTTCTCGGTTATTGCGGAAGGTCGGCGTTAAAGCCCGGCTGTGTGGTGCCGTCCGGCTGCTGGATGGTGACGTCCACGCCCTGAAGCGGCACGCCCTCGACCGGGTAGAAATCCTCCGGCCCCTGGTAATATTCCGCGTCGATTTCATAGGTCAGCTGGCCGATGTGGCCATCGCCGCCTGCGGCCACCTGAATGGCCGATCGGATGTGCCGGAACTGCTGGATCGCAAAGGTCAGGTCATAGCTGTTAATGACTGCCCGCTCGACCTGTTCGCGCAGGGTTTCCAGCGCCGTTTCAGCCTGCATCGCGCCGTCATTGGTTTCGCTGTCGAACGCTTCGACGCGACCGGTAATGCGGATGGTCGCCACGCTGTTAAACTGCGGCGCATTGCGGCCCAATGACTGCTTTTCATCAAACGGTGTCTGAACCAGTAACGAGGGGTAATCCTCGCTGCGGGTTGACCAGTCACGCGGGGAATACACGCGATCGCCTGCGTCGGTCTTCGCCACAATCAGCGCCTTCACGACCAGCTCGCGTATCTTTGCTGCGTTCATGTTTTCACCCTGTTTAAAACCAGCTTGCGCCCGCCGTGGCTGTCTGGCTGAACGTCTGCCACCACAAAAAGGGTGCTGACTGACGGCACATAAAGCCGGTCGCCCTGCTGCGGCAGCGTCTGCCCTGCGGCGATAAACTCCCCGTCACGCACGCCTAAAACAGCGTGCGTGGTGTTAATGCCCGGGTCGTCAGCGTCGAGGGGTTCCACTTCCTGCGTATAGGGCCGGTCAAAAATGCCGGAAATGTCGAAAGCCGCCCCGCGTGCGGGCCGGTAGTTGACGGGTTCGCCAAATACCGCCTGCAGCGGGGACAGCAGTTCGCTATCCCAATCAACGCTCATGGGGGGTTACTCCTGCTTTAATGCCACGCCGCCGGACACGGTGACTTTTACGCCCTGGCTGGCCTGCGCGATTTCGTGCAGGTCGTCCAGGTAATCGACAAAGCCGATCTCTTTCAGGCGTTCAGCATCTTCACGCGGCAGCGTCACCAGCGCTGTCGCGCCGTGCGTTTTGCCCTCGTGCCTGACCGTGCGTTTGGCGCGCACAACGACCTCAACCGTTCCGGCTAAGTCAGTGCTTTCGGGGTCTTCGGAAGGGTTGAGCGGTGCGACGGCAGAATCTGCGCCGGATTCGCTGTTTGCGGCGATTTCCGGCGCTTGCCCTACTGCTGGCGCATTGGTTTCAGGCAACGCCGCAGCGTCGCTCTGAGCGGCATTCTCTGCCGCTGGTTTCTGCGTTCTCGGTGCCATGCGTTACACCACTGTTGCGCACAGGGCGGCGTTAACACGGCTCGGGATAACGATTGGTGCTGACTGCATCAGCAGGAAGCGCTGGGCCGGATCTTCCTGTACCCACGTTTTCGGTGCGAAGGCCATCGGCCCGTAGTTAAACGCCGGGTCCAGAATCGCGCCGAATGCGCGGGTGCCTTGCAGCTGCGGACCGGAAATGATGATCGAACCGTCGGCCAGCATCGGCTGCTCAACGCCTTTCTCATCAATGAACCAGTCGTTATAAAGCCACAGGTCCAGCTGACCCCAGCGGCCTTTGTAGACCGCACCCAGCGGAACCTCAGTACCCGGGTTAATCTGGTTGCCGTATGGTCCCTGCGCCGGGACGACGATCGCGCCTTTCAGCGAGGTGTCGAGCAAGAACGCGTCCCACGCGGCGGAGGTAAACACTACGTCGCTGGCTACCGAGCCTGAATATTTCAGGATGGTTTTAACGAACTCGTTAATGTGCGAGGACGGCTTGGTGTAAGACACGCCATCGGCCAGCGTTTTGAGCCACTTATCGGAACCGGACAGCGCAACGGTCAGGTTGCTGTTACGGCCAAAATCGACGACGGTGGTTTCATAACCTTCACCGGAAATTTTTACCGTGCCGGTGCTCAGCGCGCTGGCCCCCATCCACTCAAGGCGACGGTTGAGAATGTCCACCTGATCGGCCATTTCGAACATCATGTTCAGCTGTTCGCGCTCGGCTGCGGTGTACTCACCGCCAATACGCTCACCAATCTGGCGGCGAATCGGTTTGCGCAGGTCCGGGACGCGCTTGTCTTTGATGTAAGCAGGCTTAAAGACGTTGGTCTGCATACGACGCGATTCGACCAGCTTGCCCGCGACAAGCGGTGACACGAACGGGGCCATACGGCGCTGGCCGACGTCCACATCGATGGCGACTTCTTCGGTGTCACTGGTCACGATGTTCGGGAAGAACTTATCCAGCAGCCAGTTCTGCGACGTCATCAGGTTCGGAACGATGCCGACCAGCGCGGTGGTGTTAAAAATGTTCTGGGTCATAAATTTCTCGCTACGCCCGCCTGCTGGCGGGCAAATTTTGGACATGCGAATCCCTGCCCGGTTAAGGGCATAAATTCACGATTCAGGATTTAACGCGGGGTGTTAAACGCCGGGGCCGGTAATGCTGTCCTGGAGGAAAATCGACTTATCGCGCAGCGCGTCGGCGAGGTCGTCAATCGTCCAGCTGTCATCGAACGTAACGCGGTTCTGGTTAAAGCCACCCATCAGGTAAACGCCCGCGCTTAGCGCGCCTGCCGTGGTGTCCACGTCATCGACCAGAATGGCGGTCGGGTTCTGCGTGCCATCGACTGCGGTGCGGACGCTCAGCGTGTACTCATTCGACGCAGGCGAAACCGTGACGGTGAAGGTGTCACCGGCCACAAACGCGGTCGCGCCCGCCGTGATGGTCAGGTTCAGCTGATTGCCGGTAAACGGCTGGCCCACGGTCACGGTGCCAGCGGCATCGCCGGTCGGGTCCGTCAGCGTGAACTTGTCGGCGGCGGTGGCTTTGAGCGTGTAAACGCCCGTTTCTGCCGCACTGCCGACGCTCAGCTTGCCGATGGTGCCGTTACCGGTGCCAGTCGCCGCGCTGGCGAGAGCACTTTTCAGCGAGGCACGTCCCAGCACGGTGCCGCGCTTGTAAACCTGACCGGCACCGATAACCACAGTTTTGGTGACAAGCTGAAGGTTGCCCGCAATCAGCTGATCCGGGATGAAAGTATCCTGCCGTGCATACGGCTGCCAGGCGTTCTGGCCGTACTGATTAACGGTCATTATTTAATGCCCTTATGCTTGTTGTAGAGAGAAACCGCAGCGTTAACGGTAGTGTCTTTGCCGGTGGCTGGCGGTGCATCGTGACCGACGTTATGGCGCGGCACATTGGCCATGCGTTCGTCGAGTGACATACGCGCCCCGGACGGCTTGCCGCCGGTGTCTGCCATACCCATCGCCGCGATATTCAGCTGCGCAATGGCTGATTTGGCCGACAGGCTGGTATTACAGGCGATATATGCAGCCAAGTCAGGACGCGCGGCAGCAGCTTTGCAGCTCATGATCGCGTTGATGCGCTTTTTCTCCATGCGGCGGCCTTTGGCAACGCTGGCACCGGCGGCGTCATCGTCATCGTTTTCAGCCTTTTTGCTTTTGGCCTTTTTGGCTTTACGCGCCTTGCGCTCTTCTTCTTCGTCGGCGTCGTCATCCGCGTCCGCATCATCATCCGCGTCGGCGTCATCTTCGTCGTCATCGGCATCCGCGTCGTCATCGGCGTCCGCATCGTCATCCGCATCGGCGTCGTCATCGTCATTGTCCGCGCGGCGGGCTTTGGCTTTTTTCGCCTTTTCGTCTTCTTCTTCATCGGACGCTCTGGCTTTTTTTCCGGTCAGAAGGTGAGCAAAAGGGTTAATAAATTTCGGCATGTTATTCTCCGGTTAAGTCGATTAGTTCAAGAAACGCCGCGTCCGGTGAGGCCACAGCATCAGCCAGCCCCAGCTCAACACCTTCCGCCGCGATAAACGTGGCGGCCTGCGTGGCGCGGATGGCTTTTTCCGACAGACCGCGATTGCGGGCAACGGTACTCACAAACAGCGCGCCCATCGTGTCAACGTCCTGCTGGATAGCGGCACGGGCCTGTTCGCTCAGTTTCTGATAGGGGTTTGATTCAGCTTTGCGATCACCGAATCGGATGATCGAGACAGACAATCCGTCGTCTTTAATTTTCTGGGTCCAGTCAACGTGCATCACGATGACGCCAATCGACCCGACGCCGCCGGTGCGGGGTACAACGATGCGGTCGGCAGCGCTGGCAATGGCATAAGCCGCTGAATAGGCCGATTCATTCAGCACGGACCAGACCGGTTTAGTGCCGCGCGCCCGGTAGATGAAATCCGCCAGGTCAAAGCAGCCCGCCACCTCGCCGCCCGGCGAGTCGATGTTAAGCAGAATGGCTTTTACGCTGTCATCGTTGAGCGCTGCCATAAATGCCTGGCGGATGCCGTCATAGCCGGTCATGCCGCTGTAGGGACGCAGGCGGCCCGACTTCTGCACCAGTGTCCCCTCAATGCTGATAACGGCCACCGGACCGGCTTTGTCGTAGCCCGGGTCCCGGTCGCGCGCCTTGCGGCTGAAACTCTCGCGATCGTCGTCGTCCCACATCATCGCGGGTGAGTTGATGCGCGTAATGCCAAACCGTTCGGACAGCGCCGCCATCACGACTTCGGCTTTCAGCGGGTGAAGCGCAAGCGGCGTATTAAAAAGCCGTTGCGCCAGTAGGGGCAGATTCACTATTTTTCCTCCGGGTCTTTAATGGTTTCGCTGGCCGCTTCGCCTTGCAGATACTCCGGCAGAGACAGCCCGCGCGACTCAAAGCGTTTTTGCTCGATGGCACGCTGGTCGATAACCTCTTCCCAATCCTCACCCTCGCTGTCGCCGACCTCTTTCTCAAGCGTGGACATACCCGCATCCAGACCGAGGATCGCGCCTTTTTTCTCGGCAACGGGGTCAACCCATCCGCGACCCGGCCCCATCCATTTGGCCTGGCTGTAGGCGGTCCGCGCTTCGACAAATTCCGGTGCGCCAGCTGGCAGCGGCACGCCGCCGAGGGAATGAACTTCTTCAACAAAGCAGGACGCGATAGGCCCAGCCGTGCCGGTGGCAAAATCATGGCGGCGACGGCTCAGCGTCTTCCATGCTTCCAGCATGGCGGCGCGGGCAGATGAGTAGTTAACGTCTGACCAGTCCTGTGTCACCTGCTGCGTGGACAGGCCGGTCGCTGCGGTCACGTTGCGCAGAACGGCAGATTCAAACGCTGCAAAATTGCTGTTCGGGCGCGCGGCGTTGACCGTGTTGATTTTCTCACCCGGGAACATGATCGGAAGTCCGACGCCGTTCTGCAGGGTCAGGCGGCGGTCTTCATGGAAGCCGATCCGCTCTTCCTGATACACGCCGAGGCAGTCACCGCCGGTCAGCCCTTCCTCCACCATTGCGGGGTCGTAGGGTGATTCGATAAAGGCACCAAACACCGCATTCAGGGTCGCCGCTTCGACCTCGCTTTCGTCGTACTTAATCAGCATTTTCAGGCGCTGAATAATCGGGGTGAAAATGCCGCTGCCGCGATGCTGCCCCGCACGGTCGCTGTCAAAGTCATGAATGACAATAGGGCGGCCCCATGACGTTTCGCGCGGTATGCGATCCCACGTCATCGTTTTCTCACCGCTCCACCAGTCACCCTGATGCGCCTTGCGGATGTGATACGCAACCGGCGCACCGCTGATATCCAGCTCCACGCCGCCGCGAATATTCGCCATGTCATAAACCTGCTGCGGGTTGCTCAGCCGGTCCGGGTCAATCAGCTGGACAGCGGTAGCGAACTGCGCACGGCCATAGCCCAGGCGGCTGGTGTCGTAGTGCATCAGCACCAGATTGTCGCCATCTATCAGCTTGTGACGCAGACCAATACGCAGCAGCTGCGAAACGGTGTGCTTGCGCTCAAAATCGCACCAGCGCCCGACGTCGTTCGCCCACGTTCGCCACATTGCATTCATGTAGCGCGCATACTCGTCGGCCCACTCCGCATCAAAACCCTTGATGCCGGTAATCATCTGTAAATAGCGATAATCCGGCTTAAAAATGGGCCGGTAAATTGCCCCGACCGCGTTATCCAGAATGCGGGTAACGGCACCGGCAGCCCATCCGTCATTGCGGACCAGATCGCGGGAACGCGACACGATGCGGTCGCGGTAAATATTGATTTCGTTATCGGGTGACCACAGCGTCGGCTGCCAGCCGCCCAGCTGGTCGCTGAACGAATCGGCGGCGTCGTAGGGAACGCGCCCGGAACCGCCCAGCGCTTTATATTCTGGCCGGGACGGCGGCAGCGGTTGCCCGTTAGCGCCGAGGATACGGACGTCGTTTTTTTTCATCAGTAACGGAACCTCACCATTCGGCGGCGGCCACCCTGTCCGAGGGCGCGCTGCAGCTGCATAATAAATTGCGTCAGCTGTTCCACGCTGGTCGGCTGGTAGGCCACCGAGCGCGTGCCGTCGCCCTGCGTATAACTGAACGAAACGCCCTTTTTTCCCATCGACAGCTCAGCGTATGCCTGCTGCGCGCTGGTCAGCATCGACTGCAAAACGGCGCGGGGCATCCCGGCAAGGATGCCGCTATTTAGTTGTTGCATGGGTTAGCCCTTATGTCGGTAATCGACGTGCTCGCCGCTTGTGCGGCGCGGTGTTTTGTGGCGATTCAGGGATGATTACGCCGGGCCGCTGAAAGTCTGGCTTTTTCTCTTCAACGACAACCGGCGGCGCGATCAGCTTGTCCGGGTTGTCTTCGATAGAATCAGCCAGCCTGTTCAGTTTCAGGCCCTGATGCGTCAGGCCCATCAGTGCGGCGTAGTTATATACGCAGCAGTCCAGCGCCTCGTTCGCGCGCCCTGCGCGCAGCTCCCACACGCGAAAGCTGAACCCGCCAGATGTTTTCTTAACGGACCGTTCGGCCATCAGCTGGCTGAAGTAATTCAGATCGCGATCGTGCGGAAAGTGCATATAACCCGGCTGACGCTCACCCGGTGCAGGTGCGTCCAGGTGAAGGCGGTTTCGGATCACGTCTTTGGCAGCGTTGACGCCGATAATGACGGGCCGGTAAGTGGCCTTGCTGCGCGACGTAGGCTTTTTGGTCGGCCAGACCGGCGAGCGTGCGCCGCTTCGTGCTGATTCGCCCTTAATCGCCCATATGCGCCGCCCGATGCGCGCTTTGGCAAACTGGTAAACGGATTCGGTGTGGTGGCCGCCCGAGTCGATACAGGCCGCCATAATGCTGAACCCCCGACCGTCCGCCCTGCGCCATACCTGCTGAAGATAGGCGTCGAGGCGGTCCCACGGTTCCGGCGTGTCTAAGTCACCCTCGATCACGTCGTAGGCGATTGACCAGCGTTCCTCACTGCGACCCCATCCGGCGATCTCCACCTCAAGGCGGCCATCCTGCGTATCTATCCCGGCGGTCAGTAACGCCACGCCGTCAGGCACTTCGGCGCTGTAAACCTCGCAGCGCTCAAGCAACGATTTTTCATTCAGCGATTTGTCGCCGAAATCCTCATAAGGCAGCCCGAGCGTGGTATTGATGAACGTCTGACGCATCACCGGGTCATCTTTGACGATCAGCCACTCTTCAACCAGCTTATGCCAGGCGGCATTAGGGAAGAGGCTGTAAGCGGTCCAGACGTGAAAACCGGCATGGCCTTTAAATGGCCGGGTGGCGCGCCATTCACCTTTCGCCACCATCAGCGGCAGGTCGCTATGCTTGATCACACAGGCATTATGACGGCAGGCGTAGTAAACCGTTTCCGGCAGACTCTGCCCGTCTTCGTCGCGCTCCCATTTCATGCCGTAGGCCGAATTGCGATCGCCCCACTCCAGAACCTGAAACTCGCCGCAGTGCGGACACGGCACAAAGTAGTAACGCTGGTCGCTGTCGTTGAATGACTTCTCGACGCGGCTGATGCCCTTAACGGTTGGCGTTGACCCAATACCGATTTTGCGGTTCCAGAACGTTTCCGAACGCTTTTTACCGAGCGCTATCTGGTCGCCTTCGTTACCGGCACCGGATGCGGGGTAGCCGTCCACCTCATCAAACAGAATGATGCGACAGGTGATACGGCGAAAACCGCCCGGGCTGTTGGCACCGACCAGCGTCAGGTTTGCGCCGTTGGTAAACGAACGCTTTAAAATCGTCTGGTTGGTGTCTTTTGCTTTTGCCCCGCCGACTAAGCAGGACAGTACCGGCGTGTCGCGCAGCATCGGCGCGATTTCGGTTTTGCTGTAGTCTTCGGCGTCAGTCTCACGCGGCTGGATAGCCAGAATGGGCGACGGGTCATGTGCGATGTAATACCCGATAACGTGATCGAGGATTTTTGTATAACCGACACGCGCCGACTTCATCACGGTGATTGTCTCAACCGTAGGGTCGGTAAAGGCATCCATGATGCCGTCCTGATACGCGAACGAGCGGAACCGGCCTGATTGTGATGATGTCTCTTTCGACATCATCGCGTATTTGTTCGCCCACTCACTCAGGCGCAGCGGCTCAGGTGGTGCAAGCGCACGCCTGATACCTGTCAGACGTCTTTTAAAATTCTGCCAGGCTGACGGCTTAGCCGTTTCCGGGGTCTGGTGGCTTGCTTCCATCGGCGCTTAATTCCTCCATCGCTTCATAAATCACGCTTTGCAGTGCGGCCACGAATTCCGTGTCGGTACTGGTCAGGGCAAGCAAACGAAGGCGGGGGCCATGTTCAGGCGCAAGGGCGACAAGTCGCGTTCTCATGCGCGCATATTCATCGGCTACCGCTTGCAGCATGTCTTCAAAGGGAAGCAGCCGCCCGGCTTTCTGTTCAAACTCCAGCTGGGTCAGCTTTGCGTGAAAGTTGGCTTTAACGGTGCGCGCTTCATCGAACGTCAGCGACACGCCAAATTCTTTAGTGATGCGTTCAACTAACTGGCTGGCGGCGTCGTCTCCGTCGTCGCCGTCACCACTTCCAGATCGCCCGGGCCTGTTACCCGAATCTGGATCGTCAGCGTTACCACGGTCGCGGATGATTTCTTTTTTTTTTCGGGTTGGGTAACAGTTTTACGGTGCATCTCGATGTTGGCGTTCGACGCCTCGACATTCACCTCGTCACCCTCCAGAACCAGCCAGCCGCGCGACTTCCACATAGTGACCGTCTTGCGGCTCACGCCGTGGAGTTTTGCAAATTCAGCCTGATTCATCTGGTTGTTACCTGTTACCTGTTACCCGAATTTTCAAAAAGTTTTAGCTAGTGAAAGAACGCGGCGCGCAATGCCCGTGATCTATATATGCTCAGGAGGGACCCAAAACCGATGGGGTATCCTGCCGTGTGTCCGTGGTCACACGCTGCCGCGCCTTTGTGAAGGCGTAGATGTGCGCACCGGTGAACGTTGCCTGACGCTGCGCCAGCAGGTTCATAAACTGGCCCTCGCCGGGGAATCGGGCGTGAACCGCATCAGCGCATTGCGCTTCATCTGCAACCACGTACACAGGAAAAGCGTGGCGGGTGATCCAGTGCTGATGGCGTGGCATCCACGCATTAAGTACGTGCTTGTCCGTCAGGTTCAGCGCCTTTTTGACCGCATCAGCTGCAATGCCATCAGGCACAATAATCGCTGCATCAGTGCCGCGCTGGCGCAGCTCATCAAAGAGGCGCACAGCCTGAATCAGCACGCTGTCGGCCTGTACGGGGATTCGGGTTGCTCTGGTCATGGTTCGATCTCGCTGGCCGGTCAGGTTTATCGTGTGTCCGTGGTCACACGCTGTAACGGGGGATAATGTCAAAATGCTCGCTGACGATTTCATCCAGCGCGGTCGCCGCTGCGGCTGCCACTTCAACAAGCAGCGGGGCGCGTGCAGAACGCAGCTCATCAACGGTCATCATTCTGTCCACGCTGCCGAGCGGGTTTCCGTTCTCATCGGTCGCGGTCAGGTGAATAAAGACCGCTGCGGGGCGTTGCTTGTCTGTCATGGCTTGTCCGTGTGTTGAAAGCCCGCGCGTGAATCGCCACACGGCAGCGTGCCGGGACGGTCAGAGGCGGGGGCATGTTTAAGAGCGTGCGACCGTGGTCACACGCGATAACAGCGCGGGCTGTCTATGCGAAGCCCGTCATCGAGATAAATCACCTGAATCGGGATTTCATGGCTGACCGTTCCGCCTGCGCGCCGGATGGCGGCAGCGCAGTCGTCCAGCGTCCGGTTTCGCGCCAGCTGTGAAGCACCGCGCCCTTTTCGCAGGTCTGCGGGCGTCACCTCTTCATGTGCGGGTAAAATGACGTGCATGGGATCACCTATCGCGCGCTCGCCATTGCGGCGGCCATTGCGCGGCTTAATTCTGTCTGCATCAGGTTCGCGGCCATCGCCTGCGCCCTGTCCATGTAGCCGAGGACCGGCTTCACCGGCAGCGCGTCACCGAACCGGACCAGCAGTTTCGGGGCGGTCTTTTTCTGGCGCGGCTGACGCGTGCCGTTCTGCGAGCGCTTGCGGCGTTTCGCGTTCTTTTTGCCCTTCGTGGCCTTTTTGCGCTGCCAGACGCCGTTAACGCCATCAATCTCACCCACGAACACATCCGGCTTCGCCTTAAGCTGCGCCATCTTGTTGCGCGTCAAGTTGCCGTATTTGTTCAGCTTGATGTTCTTCGGATTTAAGAGCGCCTGGCTGTTCAGCTTGTGATCGCCGCCGAACTCGAACGGCTCCAGATAGCTGGCCGCGATATCGCGGACAAAAACCCTTGCCACCAGATTGTCGCGGCGCGCACCGGCTGACCCGACAGCGTTCACGGTGAACGGCGTCGGATTCTCCAGCTTGCGGGAAAGCGCGGTCTTTTCAGCGGCCTGAATCTTGCGGGCCGTACTGGTCAGCGCCTGCGCCGTGGCAAAAGGGATCTGCTTTTGCAGCTTTTGCAGATGGCCGGACAGCTCCCGGATATTCGCCATAAACCCTCCTGTGTGACCACGGACACACGCTACAAGGCACACTAAAAAACGCCCCGCAGGGCGCTTTATGGTGTTACTTGATGTGCTCGACAGCAATGCCGTATTCGTTGAGAACTTCCGCCTCATCACCGGCGTAAAGGAACTGGTAATTCGTGCCGCTGACTTCCGGCGCGTCACGTCCTGCAATGTCAGTGATCAGGACGGCGATTGGCTGACCTTTCGCGTCCGGGCGCGGAATGTTCAGGGCCATTTCCTCGCTAAGCTGATTGCCTTCGCCATCAAACGTTTCCGGGAACATCTGAACCGCATCAAGCGGACCTCCCGGGGCGCTGGTCATACCCATGACGCTTTGATAAACCTCGCTGCCTACAGGTCCGATTGTGACCTCTGGCGACTGGCTGATGAAGGTAGAACCGGCGGTTTTCAGTTTGATGGTTAGCAGTGGCATGATGCGCTGTGACATAGGTTTCTGACTCAGTGAAAACGACAATAAAAAGCCCGCCATCGGCGGGCCTGTTCGGCGGCTTATCAGGCCAGTTTTTTCGCGAAGGCGACCGACTCGTCCCAGACGTGTTCGACCTCTACTTTCGCGTAGGTCAGCACATCCTTAAGCGAGGCCAGTACAGCGGCCACGCGGGCTTCCACCGCAGCGGCCAGCGCAGCCGCATCATCAGCGGTTTCATCTGCGGGAACCACGTCGGGCGCGGCAGTGACAGGCGCGACGGCCACAGGAACGGCAGCAGCAGAAGCAATAGCAGCGGCAGAAGCGGATGCGGCAGCAGCAGCAATAGCGCCAGAATCCACAGCGCCGGTGGCAGTATTTGCCGCAGCTGCGAGGGAAGCATCAGCCGTGTTAGCGGTTGCAGCCTGGAAAGTTTCAGACACATTTGTCTCCTTAGTACGGGTAAATATGGCTTTCAGCCATGCGATGAAGTTTTTCACGGTTGCCCCTCGGTAATGGCATTAGCGAGCCAGCCGGGTGACTGGCTCGGTGATGGCTTTACCAGCTGCTGTCGCTGCCTGAACTGCTGCTGCCGCTGTCATAGCTGCCACTGTCATGGCTGCTGTGATGGGAACCGCTGTAGTCGTGGCTGCTGTGACCGTGGCCGTGTGACGTACTCCCGGCGATGTTGTCGCCGCTGCCATGATGAACCTGCGTAAAGTGATGACGCGGGCCGCTGTCTGACAGGTCCCGGGCCATCTGCTGCGCAATCAGCTGCATCGCAAAACCCTGCGCAACGCTGTCGCTGGTGTTCTGCTGCGGTGCCTCTGCGCTGTCCGAGTAATAACTCATTTGCTTTCTTGCACCGGCAAGCCCGCCCGTCTGCACTTTGTCGCGCAGTTGCGCGCGGCGTTCGGCTGCTTCTGTCTGTTTGCGCTGCCTGCGCTCACGTAACCATCTGAACATCGTGATGCCTCCGCGCCTTAACGGCGTCCGAAACTGCGGCTGGCGTGGAACGCGGAACGCGCACCACTGCTAAAGCTGCTGCGGCTGATAGTGCTGCTGCGGCTGCTGGTAAAGCTGCTGGATTTGGTGGCCGTGCTGGTGCTGGCTGTCGGCGTTCGCGAAAACCATGACCGCTTAACCGGCTGTGTGGGGGCAGGAGTGGCCGCTGGCACGCTGGTGGTGTGATAATGGTTATTCACAACCTGCGAACTGGTGTGGCCTCCGCCGTAACCGCCACCCCCGCCGCCACTACCGGCCATCATGTGACCGAGCATCATGCCGGTCAGCAGATCACCGCTGCTGTCGTGTTCACGCACAACCGTCGGCGACTGTACATACACCGGCGCAGGAGCGGGGGCCTGAACAACTGGCGCGGCGACCTGCGTGACCTGCTGGCAGGCCGGAACGGTACAGACCTGTTGCAGTTGCGCCACGGTCTGCGACAGCTGCGTAATCTGCTGCTGTTGTGCCTGAATCACGTCTTCTTTTTGGTCGCAGCCAGACAGGGCAAAAGCGCCCAGCACGGCCAGCGCGACAAGGATCGAACTCTTTTTCACGTTTTGATTTCCGGTCAGGTAAATCGGTCAGGGGGATGGCGTGACGGCGCTGCCGGTCCGCTGCGCATCTTCCGCGCGGATTTTTTCCAGCTGGTCGTTCGCCTTGTCGATAGCGGTCAGTAGTGGATCAATCCACATAACCGCCTGGCAGTACGTCAGGGTGCTGGCGGCAGCGGTGCCAGTACCGGCGCGGTCAGCGTCGGCGACAGTGCCGGACATTGCGCGGGAACGTAGACGGTGCGTGTAGCCGAGCAGCCCGTCAGCAACAGCAGCAGGGACAGGCAGATCGCACGTCGGCACGTTCTCTTTTTTAAGGATGGTGCGGTATTCAATGACCTTCTCCTCGCTATCACTGGCTATCTGCGTGCCGTACTGCTGCGACGCGGCGGCCAGCTGGTTGAACTTCTGGAACGTCAGCGACTGCGTGGCGATGGTCTGCGTCTGCAGCGCGTTGTCGCTGGTCAGCTGGCTGACCTTGCCTTGCTCAGTGATGGCGCTGGCGTGATAGTGAAGCGCCAGCCAGCCCAGCGCGCCGACAATCAGCAGCAGAACGCCAGCCAGCGCGGCCACGATGCCTGTTTTCATTTCACCCCCCACATGCACACGTCGCGCTCAATCTCGCGCCGGTTCATCAGCCCTTTCCACTGCTTGCCCCCGGCGTAAATCCAGCGGCGCAGCTGGTCACACGCGCCAGCCGTGTCG
This sequence comes from Aspidapion aeneum, assembly GCA_963576565.1. NCBI lineage: Eukaryota > Metazoa > Arthropoda > Insecta > Coleoptera > Brentidae > Aspidapion > Aspidapion aeneum. The sequence continues at coordinate 25,267 of CAUYVT010000069.1, forward strand.
CCCGCGTTCAGGTGACGCAGCAGGGAAGATTTTTTAAAGCTGGCCGGGCCGACGTTGTAGGCAAACGAGTAAAGTGCGGCGCGGGTTGTGTCGGGGATAGGCTGGATAATGAAGGGGTCAATCTGCGCCGCGACGTTGTTTAAATCCTTTTCGAGCAGAAACCGGCATTCCTGTTCTGTGTACGTTTTACCCGGCACAATATCGCTGCCGGTGTGGCCGTTACAGACAGTCAGCACGCCCACAACATCGTGATACGGCTTCGCGGCTGAACCTTCCAGCCCGTCGCCGCCGGTCAGCATGGCGGAGGCTATCGCCACCGCGCCAGCGCCCAGCGTGGCAATCACGCGCAGTTTCATCCGGGCAGGAATTGCCATGATTAATCTTCCTTCGGCAGACGGTAGCCGCGCTTGATGGCCCACACTTTGATCACGACGTTGGTGATGTAGGTCAGACCCGCAAATGCGAGGCTTCCCAGCACGCCGACAACCGCCCACTGATCCGGCGTCATCGCCGTCGTCAGCTTGTAAAACCAGTAACCGGAACTGCCGTAGGCCGTCCCGTATGCGGTAGCGTTGGCTACCGTGGTGACTTTATCCATGCTCATGATCTCCTCCCCACGATAGCCGTGCGGCGGTTACGTGCGACCGTGGTCACACAGAAGAAATGGCGTCCGGCGCTTATCTCCGGCTGTCGCTTTCGCGCAGGCCAGCTCTACAGCACGCCATAATCGGGAAGTGTGTGACCGTGGTCACACGCAGGTTAAGGGGTTTGGCTCAGTCAGCCCGGTCGGGTACAGCTCGCGATGCACGGCTTCCACTTCGCCCACTGTCTGCCGGAATCTTTCGGGGTCACGTTCCACGCCGGTCACGCGGCGACCCAGCCTGATGGCGGCTTTAAGAAACGAACCGGAACCCATGAAGAAGTCGGCCAGCACGTCACCCGGGCGGCTGCTGGCGTTGATGATATCGACCATCATTGCGGCGGGCTTTTCGCATGGGTGTTTGCCGGGATAACCCTGAACGACCGGGTAGGTCCAGACGTCAAGGAACGGCACGGCCTTCGTGACGGTAAACACACGGCGGGCGGCTTCGCCCTCAGTGCGGCGCTGATTCAGCTCATCAGACAGCTGCGCGTAAAGCGCCTGTAAGGCGTCATACGGCATCGGCAGGCCCGGATGATTGAAACCCTCAGCTTTACGCATAAACAGCGCCTGTAACTGCGCGTACTGCGCAGGCTTTGGCAGCTGCCACTGCGACCCACTGAACCAGTGCGAACACATCTGCGTGCCGGTGGCGTCGTGAATTTCGCGGGCGCTGACGTTCAGGGCTGCCCGGGCATCGGCGAAATAGCTGATGATCGGGCAGAACACTTCCCGGCGCAGCGCTTCCATCTTCGCGCCGTAACCAATTCCGCCGGGCGCGGTGCTGCGCTCGCCGTGATGGTCCGCAAAAATGATGCGTTCTGTAGACGGGAAGAACTGGCGGAGCGCTTCCTTCCGGTTGCGGCCCCATGCCCCTGTCGGCTTCGCCCAGGTGATATGGTTCAGCACGTTCAGGTGACGGCGGACCATGATTTCAGTGTCCGACGCAAGCCGGTGGCCGCTGAACATGTACAGGCTGCCGGTGGGTTTCAGTACGCGGCGGAACTCGCTGACCATCGCTTCCAGCCAGGCAAGATAATCAGCGTCGCTGGACCACTGCCGATCCCACTCGTTTTCCTTTACGCGAAAATAGGGCGGGTCAGTACAAATCAGGTCGATACTGGCGTCGGGTATTGTTTTTATATATTGCAGAGAATCCGCACAGGCTAAACGCGCTGCGCCGATTTGAACGGTGTCAGTCATATGCGGGGGTCGTAATGGCCCGGAACGCGGAAGCGTGAAAGCCATTGCGGCGGGCAAATTTAAGGCGAAAAAAAACCGCCTTTCGGCGGCTTTCTGTGTGCGGGTGTTGCTATCCCAACTTAGAAACAGAGTACCGGAAACAGTGATTTTTTGTCAAGTACACTTTCCAAAGCGATTTTTTAATGAATTGGTTCGTAGCTTGCGTTCAGTCGCTTGGCTTGTATGCGTAATCTTTTATCCAACGTCCAAATTTTAGCACCGGGAGTGATCAGCGTTGAAGCAAGCAATGTCATGTCTACCAAACCACAACCAAGGCCATACAATTCATTGACCTCTATAAAGTCCATTACTTCAGCGATACTGGCTTGATAGCTTTGCGGTAGCAAAGCCAGATCACCAAGTGTCCGCTGCCTTGGTGCTGGGGGCGTTCCGCAGGCTAACTCTGCAATTATCATCGGATGAGTCAATACCAAGTCGCGCTCTAACAACTGAACCAGACCACTATTCCTGTTTTTGAAGTGATCAACCCAAACAGACGTATCAACCAAAATAGCCATTATGCTGACGGCTCGTCACGGCGACGGGGGGCCAGTTGCATTTCAGGATTTACACCGCCCAATGACGCCAGCCTTTTTGCTGCCTGTACTCGAACAAAAGTTTTTACAGCTTCACGAAAAATATCTGCTTTATCCATGCCTGGATCAGCCATTTCTAATGCCTGTGCATAAAGCACATCATCGATTGTAACAGTGGTTCTCATAACATCACCTCGCTTGAGTCTTAATTTGATGATATATTGCATCAATAAGCGCATCAAGGCAATACCACGTATTCATGGATTTTAAACTCAGGTGAATTGCTGGCTCTACTTGTACACACTTCACCTTCATACACCTAAAAATCTCAGAGAGGTTGCTAATGGCCGTTTACATGGACGAACTAAAAGCACGCATGCTCAATAACGATGAATCAATCAGCGGGTACATCGAGAAGGAGCGTGAAATTGCGATGATAGAGTTACTGGCACAGCTAAGGGAGCATGCAAAAATTTCAAAGGCTGAATTGGCCAGACGTCTGAATGTCACCCCCTCATCAGTGACACAAATTGAGAGGAACCCTCGCGCTATGAAACTCAGTACGCTGGATAGGTATGCTGCTGCTTGTGGGGCTTCAATTCACATCAGTATAACCATCGATAAATCAGACGTGTGACCATGGTCACTCAGTACATTAAGGGGGACTATGCTGCCTTACCGCCGGACATGACTTCGTTTAGACCGTCGAGATTTCCTATCCACTCATCAAGAAAAGACAGGATTTCCGCGTTTAGTGAAATTCCTTCGCTGGCTTCTACTGCCAATCGCATGATATTCATGCTATGTCTCATTTTGGCGAGTGTGTATTCTGAATGTTCAGAAAATGATTGTGAGACATCTTCATTCTTCATCGTTGCAATCCGTTAGTTACTTTTTTTACAGAATCCACCACTTGCAATCATGCTTATGATTGCACCCTTAGCTGATAGCTAAGCTAAATATGGAATGGGATTAATCCTAATGCTCGATAAGATATATGATGAAGCAACTAACGTCTACTGGATAAGTGGAATATTTTTTGGCTCTACTTCTCAACGTTAGTTGCCGCTCAATGTTTAGTTATATCTAAAAATTTAGTGGTAGCTAAACTTTTGGCTGATAATAAAAAACATCACGAAATCAAAATCCGACATCTTATTTTGCGTTAAATAAAGCCTGACGGCCCAATTAACGCAAAAAAGGAGGCCGCAGCCTCCTTACATAGTTATGACGATATTTCAACACATGTTACGAGCCGCGCTATGCGCCTGCCAGAACGGTGCGGTAGGTGTGGGAACGACTGACGCCATCGGCGCGCGTGTCGCTCTTTCGCTGCAGCGTGCCGTCCGACACAGCTGCGTCATAGATGCGGCGAAGCGCCCGCGTAGACAGCCCCACATCAAAGCGCAGTACATCGAGCGACACGAATCCGTCGCAGCCCTGCGCAATCATCTGGTCGCTGCGAACGCGCACCGCCTTCATGGCGTTGGCCTGCTGAATTGCTGACATAATTACAGATCCCCACGGTTCATGAACCGGATTAAGCCGTCCATAATCTGCTGGCAGGTTTTCGCGACAATCTGCATGTCCGAGGCGTGATCCTGCTCCGATGCACTACCAGACGCGCCGCCCGCAAACCAGAGGCCGGACAGGCAGACGCCTGACTTCTCCGGCGCTTTAAGCACGAATGACGCCAGTTCCTGCGCCTTTCCTCCATCAGGGGCTGGCTGGATCAGGTCCATATCTACGGCGACCACCACGCGGTCGGTCAGTACCTCGCTGACGCTGGAATCCAGCAGGGAAAATCCTTCGAACGTCATGCGCGCACTGTTGCTGTCGTGTGTATCGAGCGCAATCACTTTGCCGTACTCAGGGACGCGCAGGGATTCATCGGCCCGCAGGCTGCCCTTACTGAGAAGGCGCGACAGACGACGGCTGGCAAAGGTCAGCACGACCGGCTCCGTGTCCAGGCTGCCCAGCACTCTGCGCAGGCGCTTCAGCGCGGCCTCACACTTGTTAATGGTGCTGCCAGCACACCACACGCGACCGGCTGGCGCATCAAACACGATGAAGACGCCCGAGTGTTTAATGGCCGCAAACTTAGTCGCTTCACGCTCTGCGATAGCCTGCAACTCTTCCCGCGTTTCCTCGGTCAGTTCCCGGCCTTCTTCTTCGACTTTTTTCAGGCGCTCGCTAAAAATATTGCGCACGGTATTTTTATCGGCTTTCCGCGTCTGCTCGCAGTAGTGAAATAAATAGCGGTTGTCAGAATGTATAAAACGATCGGATTCCGTTAAGAGTGCAAAGCCGGTTGATTTAGTCTGGCCGTCTTTTAATTCAGAAAATGCGTGGCTCTCTAAACGCAGATTAATATCTTCTGGAATTTCTTTCGTTGTGTTGTACGGAAAAATAACTTTAAACGCTTTCATTTTTTTGTTTCCTGAAATTTGTAACGTGATTTATTTACGCTTTGCATTAATGGCGTCGTGTAATTTCTTCTGGATGCGTTTTTTGTTTGCGAGTAATAGTCTTTACTTTTCCGGGGCGGAATAAAGTTGACGCCTTTTAATCGCAAAAGATATTCATTAGTAAAATCATATTCAGCGTCGGGCGACATTCCCCGACCGGCAGCGGCGTAAATATCATTCATATTTAAATAGCCCTTTATCGTGTGACCGTGGTCGCACAGGTCGCCGGTTCGGTCAGTGGCTTCGTCGGCGCGTTTTGCTGGTTATAAAATTTCTCTTCCCACAGCTCGGCAATGTACGGATCGCCCGGACGGTTCATACCGTTCCATTCCGCTATCACACTTTGCTTGTTGTAGGCCGGATAGGTCCTGATGCCACAGGACGGACAAAACATCAGATACGCATCCCTGTCGGCGGAGTAACGCAGCGACGGACGCCCCGGGTTTCTCCGCATAAGTTGCTTACACAGGCACACGGCAATCTCGCCGCCGGTGGCGTTCTGCTTTGAGCTGGCGTCCCACATATCCGATCACCTCTTTGTCGTAGTCATGGCAGGCGCTGATGAGCAGCGACCAGCGTGGAAGATAGTTGTGCTGCCAGTTATCCGGCTTGATGCCGATTAAGCGGCTAAGGTCTGCGGCGCTGTATTCTTTACCGCCGCCATTGATCTGACTGACTGATACCTGAACGGCAAGCCACGCAAGGCTTTGCACCTTCTGCCGGGTTTTGGCGCTCATTTTTTTCATCCCGGCAAGCGACGCAAGCGCCTCGAAACGGCCCCAGACCTCATGACAAATAGCGACCTGATAATCAAAGCGCGTCGAATCCCCGTAGCAGTATTTCGCCCAGGCGATCCCTTCTTCCGGCAGCCGGTTAACGGCCTGTCGCCAGATGGATGACTGAAAGCCGCTTTCCAGAATCAGGGGTTTGTTCTGCTTGTACTTTTTCCCTTCGTGATATCGCACCGGCTCCGCCTCCACCTCGACGGTGCTGCCCTCCGACTCAACACAGCGCAATGGCCGGGCTGTGTAGCTGTCTCCGGCAGCGGTATCGCTCATGATGGCGATCTGACCTTTCTGCGTCATAGGCAGGTCGGAAAGGGCGTTGCGTAGCTGTCCCCGGACAAATTCATCAAGCATCAGCGCTTTTCCTTACAGGCTTTCCGGGTGGCGTTCCGGTGCTCTTTGGCCAGCGTGTAGTCTGATTTCAGGTACCCGCCGGTCTTCACTTCGATTTCAAACTGACGCGCAAACGGCACGTTATCGCCCCACTGGTAAATGGCCAGTCGGTGAACGTTCAGGGCGCGCGCAGCGGCGGCTTTGGTGCCATAGAAGGCAATGACATCAGCGGTTTTCATGGGGTGGAATGGTAAGCAGGCTTAACAAGTTTGTAAAGTGCATTTGACTCGTGGATCGAAATTTATTCTTAAGGGTCAAGTTACGTATAGCTGGCTTAACGTTGGTAGGTTATTATCGGGCGCATGAACAGAGGACAATGGCTAAAAGCTCGCCGCGAAGAGCTGAAACACGCGAACCCAAATAACGCCAGCGCCTACAGTTTGCGCGGGGTTGCTGAGTCGGTAGGTTGTACGCATGCTGCCCTCGGCCATCTTGAAAAGTCTGACGGTATGCCAACGCTGGATCTGGCTCTTAAACTTGCAAAGTTTTACGGACGTTCGCCGGAATGGGTTTTAACAGGGAAGGATGCCAGTACGGAGCACGGTATCCCGATTGTTGGAACAACGCTGACCGGACCAAGTGACATGTTTTTAAAAGATGGCGTGCAGAACGCGGCGGACCAGCAATTTGTGGACATGCCGAACAACGTCTCACGCAGGCTGTACGCGGTTCGCATTGCGGATAGCCGGGGCGCGCCAGCATTTCAGGCGGGCGATCTGATTATTGCCGATCCTGATGTGCGTCCAATAACTGGCGAAACGCATTTGGTTAAATTACGCCGGGATGATAACTTTATTGCAATCATGACCCTGATTACGGTTATGGATGATGGTTTTGTATTCAATTCTTTGACGGAACTGCACAATCGAGAAGTGTTCCAGCGGACAGAAATTGAGTATTTACACCCCGTCGTCGCAATGGCGAAAGCCTGGACGGTGAAAAAGATCTGACAAACACGCTTTCCGTGTTTGTAAAGTCGGCTTGACGTCGTTATTATTTTGCCGGTAATAACGACGCGCAGGTCAGGCTATAAATTGGCGAATTAGTGAGCGAATCCGAGTTCCGGGCGAAAAAAAACCCGGTTTTGCCGACCGGGTTTTTCCTCTAATTCATTTAGCTGGTCTTAGCAACGCAACTAATGACTCCATCGCAGGAACCATTATTGTAGCTAAGACCGGACCCTGTGCGCAAGTTCAATGCGTACTGATTCTGGTTAAAAAATGACAATAACGGATTTTTACCAGGAGTTTTATAACTCCGATCCCTATGAGCTTTTCAGGGCAGGCGACCACGAAGTCGCGCAGATAGCCGAACAGGCTGGCTTTGACTGGTCAGCGAACGCATCCTCCATCTGTCTGATTGACGGCGATGGCTTGCCGACTAAGTTCCGCACCTATAACCGCCGCTACCCCGTCACGACTGAACCACGGCTTAAAGGCCACGCTGATATTTATTCCAACATCCGCAGCAGCGGGCGCATCCGTTACCCCTTCATTAACTTTGTGGTTAAGCAGAAAGGCGCGGGCGAGTGGAACGGCTATGACTTCCTGAAACGTGAATACGACGAACACCTCCGCCGCAGTGCGACCGTGGTCACACAGACCCCGGAAGAAATCCGCCGCCGTGAAGAACGCCGCAAGCAGCAGGAAGCACGCCGCATAGAGCGCGAACAGCGTGCCGCTGTTGAGGCTAAACGCCGTGAACAGGAAGCTGCAGAAGCCCGCGAAGAATGGAACCGCATCAAAGACGCATTTGACGCCGCGCCGCGTGAAGATGGCTCGCATCCTTACGCCATCGAAAAGCGTATAGGGCCGGTATTCGCGCATTGTGACGTGCGCCGCGTAACGATGTGTGTCCGTGGTCACACAGGACGTAAAGCCGAATTTATGGCGATCCCGCTGCGCCACCTGAACGGTGCGCAGGCTGGTCAGCTGGCTGGCTGGCAGCGCATTTTTATGAATGGCAAAAAACGCCAGACCGCTGCCATTGAAGAAGTCAGCTACGTCGGCGCGGCCTTTGTCATTGGCTCGCTTGAGAACGCACAGCGCGTGGCCGTGGCGGAAGGGTTTGCGACCGCAGCATCTGTATTCCTGGCTGAGCCTGGTCGGTTCGATGCGGTCGTTGTCGCCGTTTCTGCCGGTAACATGATCCACGTTGTGCGCCAGCTGATTGATCTGGAATGCGGATTTGATATTACCTGCGCACTGGATAACGACCGCAGCAAGCCCAAAAAAGGGAATGCCGGTCTTATGGCCGGGCTTGAGATTCTGGAAGCCTTCCCGGATGCGGGTATCAAATGTATTTTCCCGACCTTTTATGACGAAAAAGGAAACGATTTCAACGACCTGTTTGTTCTGAACGGGCGCACTGAAACCGTAAGCCAGATGAAAGCACAGGCGAACCGCCTGACACGCCCGGCTAACCTTTACGATGCAGCATTGCAGAAGCTGCGTTTCATGAGTCAGGAAAATGTTGCACAGTTTGAAAAGCAGGTTTTTCAGTGTGTTGATGTCGCTATGCTGTCCTGCCCGGGCGAACTTAGCCGCGATGAAGTAAAAGCGATGATCGCTGACCGGCTTAAAGAAATGCAGGCAGATGAAGCGTTAACCATCAGCGCACACAGCCGCATTGAATGGAAATACCGCCTGAAGAAAAAGGCCGCAATGGAAGCGCGCGGTTTTACCGACGCAGTAACTGATCCGCGATTCCGCCCGGACCATGTTGACTATCGCAAGCTGAAAACCTCAAAAATCACGCCGCAGGTCCTTAACCTTGTGATGCGCCTGTCCAAAACAGGCCCGGTGATCGTGCGTGCCGGTATGGGTTCCGGTAAAACCCGTAACCTGATGCGCCCGATTATGCAGCAGGCACACAGGGGCGTTGCTCTGGCAAACCGTGTCAGTCTGATGCTGTCTATGAACAGCGTGATGCAGCTGGATGACGAAGGCAACCAGCGCGACTCGGCGGTGTTCTACTACAAAGACGATATGGGCGGCATTTCTCCCGAGCTGATTAACAAGCTGACGATCTGTATTAACTCCATCATTAAGCCTAAATGGCAGCCCCTGATGAACAACCACGATTTCATCGGGCTGGATGAAGCCACGCAGGGCCTGCGAGGTATTCTCATTGGCAAAGCAATGGAAAACCCGGTCAGCGTGTTCAATCACCTGATCGATGCGTTTGCCCGTACCACTGATTGCGCGCTGCTGGTTGATGCTGATGCCAATGATTCACTTGTGACGTTCTGCGAGCTGGCAATGCAGAAGCGCCAGCGTACCGGCCTGCCACAGTGGGAAAAAATCCACGTTATCGAGCTGCCGGTTGATGTCTCCTGCGACCCGGAAGACGGCAGCGAAGAACGTCAGCCGCTGCGCGTGCTGTACACAGACCGCGACCGCGTTTACTACGAAATCATGGCAGCGGCCAAACGTGAAGAAAAGATCCTGATTGCCACCGATTCCAAAGCGTTCGGCCAGCAGGTCTACGACCAGCTAATCACTGATTTCCCGGATAAACGCTGGCTGTACGTCAGCCAGGACACAAAAATGCAGGATGACGTTAAGGCGTTCATGAGTGACCCGAACGGCTGCGTTCGCAGCTATGACGGCCTGATTTACAGCCCTGCGATTTCCTCCGGCGTATCACTGGACGAGCACCGTCACTTTACCCGTCATTTCGGCATGTTCTGCGGCCAGATCGTGCCGTCCGATGCGATACAGATGCTGCGCCGTGACCGTAAGGCCCGCGAGTTTCTGGTCGGGCTGGCGCAGCTGCCGGGCCGTAAGGAAACCAGTGAAGATGCACGCCGTAACGGCTTCGCCGGTGCCGTCAGCTATACAGATTTTTTCCTGAACCATGTCACCGATGTCAGGCTTGACCCGGAAGCCCGTCGCGCCTCTTTCGGCCTGGCTGATACTGATTTTACAGATATGCAGTTCCGGCTTGCGGCACAGGAAGCCACAGCCCGTAATGACTTTAAAAACAACCTGATCCTCATCCTTGAGGCCGACGGCTATGACGTGAAGCAGCTGGCCCCGAGCGACCCACGCAGCGAAGCCGGGAAGCAGATGCGGAAAGAGTCACGCGAACGCGTCTGGGAGCAGACCGTTCTGGTGCATATGGAAGCATTAACGCCGTCTGACGAAGAGCGCGAACAGCTGATGGAAGCTGAATATCTTGACGTGGTGCAGCAGGCCCAGCTTGCCCGCTGGGAAATCGAAAACGAGCTGATGCTGGACGTGACGCCCGAAACGCTGGCGTTTTATATGGAGGGTGGCCGGAAGAAGTTAAGCCTGCTTGAGCTGATGAACATGGATGACGCTACTGCGGCGGCTATTGATGACCACCAGGCGATGATCTGTTTCTCTTACAGCTTCCGCAAAGCCATGCGCACCAACTTCGTTTCCATTACCGCGCACTGTCGTGAAGAGGCTGATGCCAAGTTCCGCAAGCTGCAACCGGGCGTTGCGTCGTTCACTGTCCGTCATCAGCCATTGGTTGAGGTGCCAAACCGCACATTTGCAGCCCTGCACAGTAAAGCGCTGCGCCTGTACTTTGAGAAATGCGGCATCGATACCAAAACCGGCAACGGGCAGGCCACGAAAGAGGCGCAGAAAGAAGCCCTGACCGCCGTGGTCGAGCTGGCTGGCGTGGACGCGTTTAATAACGTTCTGCGCTTTGGTGGCTACCTCGGACGCAATGGCGCTAAGAAACGTCCTGACGTCGTTTTTAAGGATATTTGCGGCGCACTCGGCTTTGTGGTTGAGAATGACCGCATAGGAGCGCGTGGGGCGCGCGTGATGCGTCTGGATGCGGATTCGGTGGCATTCATGAACAGCCTGAACGCGCTGCGCGCAGATGCCGGGAAATCGTTCTTTAACGCGAAGGCGGAACCGGTGGAAATGGGCGGAAGTGATGATCCAGATCTTTTCTTAGGTCTTATAGATAACGAAAGATCTGGATCACGCGATTGCGACATCACCGCGTCCAGCAATGGCGCTTCGCAGGACGCGGCAGAGGCCGCCGTAGCGCTGGCCGTGGCCGACACGCCGGTACCGCTTCGGTGGGTTATCAGCGTGCTTACCAGCGACGAACTGAAGCAGCTGGCGGCCATGCCGGTGCAGCTGGCGCGCGCAACGCTTGCGGGAATGTATCTGGCCGACCATATCGGCGCGCTTAACCCCGGCGAACACGCTGCCCTGAAACGCCTGCAAGCAAGCTGACACAGGGGCAAAACAGGCGCGAATGGTTGATCCAGATGTTTTGGTAGGTCTTTTGACTGATCCCCGCCCTAAAGGACGAGGATTCCCACATCACAGTAACTAGCCTGCTCCGCACTAAGCGGCGGCAGGGCTTACGGTCACTCCGTGGGCTAACACTGCCAGCCCGGCAGCTTTGATATTCTTCGCAGCGTTTACGTCACGATCATGTGTTGCCGCACATTCAGGGCAAACCCATGAACGCATGTTAAGCGCCAGTTTTGGCAACGTATAGCCGCAACTACTACAACGTTTTGTGGACGGGAAAAACTGGTCAATGGCAACAACCGATCTTCCGGCCCATTCGCTTTTGTACTGGAGCTGGCGAACAAACTCACCCCAGCTCGCGTCTGCTATCGCTTTAGATAGCGACGGATTACGGATCATGTTTTTCACCTTGAGGGATTCGACGCAAACAACTTGGTTTTCGTTAATCAGTTTGCGGGATAGCTTGTGCAAGTTATCCATACGGCAATCAGCAATTTTCGCGTGAATGCGGGCGACTTTTTCACGGGCTTTAGCGCGATTCTTTGAGCCTTTTTGTTTCTTGCTCAAACGTCGCTGTAGCAATGTGAGACGCGTCGCATATTTAGCGGTGTGGCGGGGATTGCCGGTTTTGAATCCGGTATCGGTGACGAACAAATCTGTTAAACCAACATCAATGCCGACGGTTCTAGCAGTAATCGGCAGTGATGCAGGCTCAAACTCGCATAGGCATGAAACGAAGTAGCGCCCGGCGGCGTCTTTGCTAATCGTTACCGTAGACGGCACAGACGGCAGCGGGCGCGACCAACGCACATTCAGCAGGTCTTTGCTCTTTGCCATGTACAGCTTGCCATCATGGTATTTAAACGCGTCGCCGGTCAGTGTAGCAGCCTGTTTATGGCGCTTGCCTTTGAAAGTCGGATATTTAGCACGCCCGGCGAAAAAGTTAGAAAAGGCGGCTTGTTGGTGGCGTAGCACTTGCTGTAGCGGAACGCTTGAAACGTCACTGAGCCAAGCGAAATCTGGCTCCTTTTTCATGGCGGTTAATCGTGCGCTAGCTTGCGTATAGCCGATCTTCTCTTGTCGGTCATAGTACGCATCAGTGCGCCAGCGCAAAATGCTGTTGTAGACAAAACGCACACAGCCGAACGTTTTAGCCAGTAAATCAGCCTGTTCGGGTGTTGGATAGAATCTGTATTTATATGCGCGCTTCATAGTTCTTACATTTTGCTGCGCATTATGTAAGAAAGTCAAGTAATGTCACACTGTTCACTGTAATCAGTATCTTTCGTGAATTTTCTTGGCGGCCTGTTGCCTATTTTCGCGAACACCCTGAATCTCTTTTTTACGTTAAATAAGCGCAGCGGCTAACGCTCAAGATAATTTTTCTCGGGACTTATCAAGCTGCTATGCGGTAATCCTCTTTTGTCCGCTTCCCTTATTTTCATCCTTAATTATACTGTATAAAAATACAGTAAAAATGGAGGGCAAAAATTATGGGTTTTCCGTCTCCCGCTCAGGACTACACCGAATCACGCATTTCGCTTGATGGCCTTTGTAATACTCGCGCCCCGTCAGTTTATATATTTAAGGCCGATGCAGATTCGTCACAGGATGGAATTAAAAAGGGCGCTTTGCTGGTTGTTAACAGTGACAGCAAACCGCATGATGGCAGCATTATAGCCGCGACGATCGGCGGTGCTTTCAGGCTGGTTAGGTACCGAACTGTCCCACACATTCATTTGCAGGAACTGAATCACCCTGACAGGCGTCTGGCACTGACAGACGCTGAAGCCAACGGCGAAGAGGGGATCTGTTTTGGGGTGATAACGCACGTTCTGAACGACGTGCGTGTGTTGGATAACTGAAAGGCTGGCCGTGCGGCCAGCTTTGCGCCTACTCTAGCCCGGTGATTTTTGAACAAATTTTTGCGAATTTCGACGTGGTGTTAAAACCAACCCGGCCCCGCAAAAGCCATTGGAAGGGGATAGTTATCAGCCATAACGGCACAAACCACAGCCTGTTAAGGCGCTGCCAGAATGTTGCATCGCGTGTCGATTGAAACTCAAAATTATCAACAACCTGATAGGCGTAATCATCTGGCATAGCTGCGTTGTCATAGTAGGCTTTTGCATCGCCTTCACACAAAAAACGCGATATCTCCTTCCAGTTTTCAAAGCCTTGTTTCTTGAGCCTGTTTTCGAGTTCATACCGATAAAGAACCGGTACCCAGCCTTTGCGATAAATCATCAGTGATACGCCTCCCACGCCTTCATCATTGCATCCTTGATATTGTCAGCGCTGCCGGTCCACGCATAGCGCTGGCCGCTAAACTCATAACGGATCACCCATTCGCCGCGATCGTTGCGCTTCGGAGCATCAAAGCGGGGGCGTTCTTCGGTCTGAGGTTCAGCTGCCGCAGGTTCATCGGTGCTTTCCTCCACCAGCTCGATCTCGTCGTCTTCGTGGGCGTCGTCGGCCTCTTCCTCTTCTGCCTCATCGTCTCCCAGCTCTTCGGTGTGCTCGTCATTATCCAGCACGATGGCTTTGACGTTTTCCGCCAGCTGCAGGCGCCCGTTCTCCCCGATGGTCTGCCCCAGCGCATCCGATGCAACGTCTAAGTAACGCTGAATCAGCCGGGTGTTGAAGCCCAGCGCCCGCAGGCGGGTACTGTTAATGATCGCCCCGGGTTCCGCTTCAATGATGCGTTTTACTTCATCATGCAACTTAATGGCCGCGTCGCCGCGTGCAAAACCGGGCATCATGTCGTCCAGTTCATGAAGCCCCGCCAGTCGATTGTTTTCTTCGCCGGTTTCATATTTCCAACTGCGCGAAAAATTATGCAGTTTGAATTGCTTATAGTGCAGCTGCGTTCCCTCGTCATCGTGGCCGAGGATTTCAGAAAAGAACACGTCCTCATCGACTTTGGCCCAGCGGGGGTCAACGCGGAACCATGACTCATAGGCGATACGGGCATAGATGGCGCGGCTATCCTTGAAAACCCGCCGGTCGTCGCGGAAGAAAGTTTTTACCCAGGCGTTAAAAGCATTGCCGAGCAGGGTGGAAATCCTGCCGTTCTCTGATCGCGTGTCGTCTTCCCCGTAGCCTTTAACAACCTCGTCAAAATCGGCGGCGGCCGCACTACCGCGCAGGATATTCAGGCGGTCAACAAACAGGGCGCTATCGCAAAGCGTATAGATAGTCCGGGGCGTGCCGTCCTCTTCACTGCGCTTTTTAGCCTGCCCGACAAAATCGACTGTGTACCGGCCCGTAGGGGTGAACTCACCTAATCGCATAATCTCAATCATGCGGCGGCCAGATACCGCAGCAAGCGCAAAAGCAAGCGGTGCCATGCTGGTTCGCGTGTTAAAGCTGTACTGACTGGTCGGTGTGTGCAGGATGTCTAACACGGCCTGCATATAGGCCGGATAATCTATCAGAACGGTACTGCGCTTTTTCTCGTCGAGAACGTCGCCCCATCGTTTTTGTATCGATACGCGTTCGGCCTGGCTTAACGTCAGCGCATACATAACCTCATGGTTAATCCGCAGGCCCATCAGGTCATCGAGCAGGCGCTCTCCCTCCTGGAAATACTTGTAAAGCCGCTCGCGGGCTTCTCGCCAGTCTGGTGCGTTCAGGTCAAACAGGGCAAGTTTCCACCCCGGGTACTTTGAACCGAGCGTAATCACTTTTTTCTCTGCTGCCTTCGTGCCTAGCCGCACGTCGCCTAATGCTTCGGACAGCGGCATGATTTCTTTCAGGCGCTCTTTCAGGGCCGCAGCGCGCACGCGGATTTCCTTCACCGGCAGGTTTAACCAGGAATTAAGCTCGTCGGCGTAAAGGGGATATTTTGCGGCCATATCGGTCACGTTTTTTTCAAAAGCATGATGTAACCGGTCATCAAATTTTGAACGCGCCCGGCTCATGTACGTGTTGTACGTGTTCGCTGTTACGCGCTTTGCCAGACCCTTTCCGCGATATTTCCGCTTGTCCGCGAACAGAGCATTTTTAAACCTACTGGCGGCGGCCTTGTGCTTTTTGGTTTTGATTCCCTGCGGAATGTCCGAGGCGTCGATCTCATCAACCTCCGCTATCAGGCGGTTTACCATCTCGCCTATCTTAATTTTTGCCATGCTACCCCCCTCATTTTTACGATTAATTTATCGTAACACATTTAAAAGACACGTCAACACATCGATGTAAAAATAACCATCCGGTTAACGTAACCAATATCCGAGAATCAATGTAACACAAACAAGAGGCACAATATATATTGACATGGGAATGCGTTACGATTAACGTAACTAATAGTTAAATATACGCG
>CAUYVT010000070.1:0-175981 GCA_963576565.1 Aspidapion aeneum
GCCGCCGTCGGCCGTGCTGATGTTACCTATTCTACTATTTCGAGGTTTCGGTGCGAAACTTTAAAAAATTATACCTAGCTCTAGGCTATTACTGCTATTTTAAATACAAAGCCCATGGCTATTAAAACATACCAGCATATATAATAAATAGAAGCTCAAAAATAACAAGAATTAATTTGTATAGGTGCATGAAATGTCCAATCAACCGGTAGCATTATGATAAAAAAATTAATTCGTATTTTAATCCCCCTAATTGCCCTTATAGAAAACGGCTGGGCTCGGCTCTTTTTCATATTACAAACGTCTTTATATTTTATCAATGCAAAAGGGTTCAAGCCACGTACCTCCCACATGACAAAAAGTTTACCTTTGATGTTCTAATCCCAAATATTCCTTTATTCGCTAAAATTAATTTAAGTATGTACAGATCTAATATTAAACGAATAGAGTTTTTTTAATTTATGTTTTACCGATTTTTAGTTTTTATCTCTGTTTTAAATTTTATGCGACAAAAAAAAAAGGTATTATTTTCAACAATTTTTTTTTATTAGATAACGCCGAATATGTGTTATTTTGGTGTATTTTGACCCATTTTAGCAATATCCTCGTGATATCTGTCTGTGTGTTTGTGTATATCTGTCCGTAACACGATAGCTCCTAAACCGTTAAACCGATTTTCGTTAAATTTCTGGGTAAAATAGTGACAATATTGTAAAAAGCTTATTAGATTTAATGCTAATCACTTTTTAACGGAACATTGCATCAACAATTTAAGTTATAGCTTGTTATATGGAGGAGGAGGAGTTTACTTGTGAGTATTGAGTGTACTAGTGGGCTAGGCATTGGCGTAGCTAGGGGGGGGCAGGGGGGGATCTGGCCCCCCCTGAAGTCCCTCAGGCCCCTCCAAGATATTTTAGGCCTCCCCTACCGACTACTAGTAAAAGAACATGTCGCTGAAAATACATACTTTTCTATTATTATTCGGGAAATATTCAAATAAAATAGATGCATTAAAATTTAAAATCATTCAGATAATGTTTTCATTTCAGGAAAAAGCCCTTGTCTTGCGGAATTAGGCTTTTTCTCTTTTAATTATGGGTAACTTTTCTGCACTTATGCAATTTCCCGAAAATATTTTTTAAATTTAAACATAATTCTGCATATTGAATATTTCATACATATTGGCGACATCTTGTAAAATATTATAGAAGTGTAAGTTAAATTTCGCATTTAATAAAGACAGCGACCTTTGCCCCTCTGTTTCCGAAATCGGGTTGTAGATGTCGTAAGGTTATAAAAGACCTTTTTAAACTGTTTTTCTAAAATAAATATAATAATCTTTTTAGTTTTTTTGAGGTTAGCGTTTAGTGTCTTATGGAAATTTTCCGATTTTGGTGACAATTTCATAACCATTTTCATATTAAGTTTTCCCACGTCGTTAAATGGAATAAATTCGACGAGCAATACCGGGAAATTTTTAATATTAATACTTCTGCTCTAAGAGCAGAAATGACCGTTTTAAAGAATTGTATTTTTCGGTTAAATCAAACTGTTGGTCATGATTCTATCAAACAACATATAGCAGAAAACACCTATCCAAACCTCTACCAACTTTTTAAAGTTGCGAGTATTCTTCCAATTTCAAGTGCACCTTGCGAGAGGTTTTTCTCTGCCATGAGGAGAGTTTTTAATTGGCATAGAACAACTATGACTCAAGAGCATTGACTTCTATACCTTATCAAGAGAGACACTCAGGTTTGTCATTGTTATTCATAGAAAAAGATGTTGAGGTCAACTTAGAAAGGGTGGTAGACCTTTTTTTGTAGAATTGCTGAATTACATACTTCCTGTGTATACATATAAATAAGTTAGTAAATGTATTATTAAATTTGTTATATTAAAATATTAGAACATTTAATGCGCGTATTTTTTTTTAATTCATTGCACACTTTGCACGACTCTTTAAAACCTATGTTTGCTTTTTGTTCAAGATAGACCGGGGCCACGTCCCCCCCTGAAAAGCCAGGCTAGCTACGCCAATGGGGCTAGGAAAGTATCAGATCAGTATTTTATATGTATAATGGGTATTTAAGTCATACATTTAAAAAGTAAGAGTTACGTGGCTTTATAAAAAGAAAAACGGGCTAAGTTGATAAGGTGTTCATTATTAGTGTAAGCCGCTTACCGGTAGGGGGCGTCTTTGTTCTTAGGGCCTTCCTGTGGGTTCGTTTTTGTGCCCGTTTTGTCTGGCGGTCTGTTTGTGCATTTGTCTGTGTGTGGAAATGTTACCGCCATCCTTTATATCGCCCTGCATCACAGTTTTTTCTTATTCTACAAATTCAAACCTGAGAGTGTGTGATTTTTTAAAATATATTCTATCAAACATTAATGGATAGCTATGATGATTGTTAAGTGCGGCGGTGCACAGAAAACCCAACTGCAGCACGGCGAAAGGAACGGTAATGTTTGTGTCAGGCTAGAGGTTAAACGGCTGAACCGATTTGGACAAAAAAGCTATCGTTGAATTGCTACTGATCCCGAAGGTGCTATAGGTTATATTTTTTTAAACAGGAATCAATATGGCGGTCTTCAGACGCCATTTGGTCACATCATGTAGGCTTTATAGCATACAAATTATCTAAATTTCAGGCTATTTTATTGAAATTCCTTTATTTACCCATTGCAAATGTCCTCTAATTTGCTGTAGTTACTTTGTAGTCCTCCCTGCTTCCACCCATCTCCCCTCCTGTCATTTCCCCCACTCTATTCAAAAACCATATTCGCATAATTTTATCAAATATAGAGCGATTTCAAAAATTCTTTCTGCATACACTTTCAGATTTTTTTTCCAACAGCATTTTAAGTAAATTTAGCAGTTGGATGTTTTTTTATAAAAAAAAAATTATTCAGAAAATATTATGTTTCAAATCTAGATAACGGTGTCTAAAGTCATTTCAGTTTCAACATTTTCAAGCAAGACATTCCTTTTTTTAAATAAGAACCGTTATGTTCTTAATAGAGAGCTACATTTTCTTAGTTCAAGAAAAATTTTTTTTTTTACAAAAAAGATAATTATTTTCTTAATGGGAGCAAGTATAGTACTTTGTCTTCTCTTTACTATCCTTTCGGTTATAGTGCCATTGGTAATCGATATAAAGGGTGTTTCAATTTCTTATTTAAAAAATCATGAGTGCGTGAGACAATGTATATAAAGATATATTATCTAAGTATATAAGAATTATATAATAATATCAATAATAATAATTATGAAGACCAAATTCAAATAAATTCAAAACTACGTTTTTTTTAATCAAAATTTCTTTATATATATAATCAATGATAAAACAAAACAATAATTTTCTTTAAAGAAGAAACAAAATGTCTTTAGAATAAGCCAATATAATTATTTTATAATGAGACGTTCTTTCATTTAAACACAATACAATTTCACTTGAATTGATATAAAAAAATTATATGATTGTACTTGAAAAGCAATCTAATTTCCTTAATTTGAAGATTTCATTAAATAAATGTGTCTAATTGACGCAAACTTCTTATTCGTCCTCTCATATCCTGCTGATGTGTGCAGGCTGTGCTTAGCAGGCCAGGCCAGCAGGGCTCATGGGAACGAACGTCAACAATTTGTCCCAATTTGCCTTGATTAAATCCGGTCAATGAGAATTAATTTTTTCGACGTGGGCTGTCACTCTTTTCTGTGTTTTTTTTAACTCTGTTAAAATTCATTTAAAAAATGACGGATTATTTTTTAAATTAAGCAGGTTTTCTACCGAATAAGATGACATTTTGTTATAAAGCGCGTCTCAAAAATTGATTTTCCACAAAACGTTCTAAGCCAGATATTAAAATTTTATATAACGAAATTGTAATTTTTTTTTACAATATACACATTTTCGGCAATTAATTGTTTTCCGTAAATTGATACCTAACTAAAATTCCATATTTATCATGGGTTTTTTCCTATTGTGTTTTTACTCGTATAAAAAAAATATAAATAATAAGGATAAAAAGAGACCACAATACGCCCGAGTCCCACAGACAGTTTTGCAGCGGTGTCAAAAGTAAATGCCTTTACATCTAACCAAAGATAGTCGGCATACTCATCCTTTCGTAACATACGTGAAACTAAAGGATGTGAAAGAATTTTCTGCTTTGAACAGCATCTTTATGTCATTTAGCTAAGCTTTTTTAGCTGCTTTTATTTCCTTTAAATCTTGGAGAGTGATAACACACATTTTTTATGATGTTTGAATCGGGCGGTATGATATAAGGCTTTTAAAATTTACCTCGAATCAAAAATTACTTCCTTGTGTGCTCAAATCTCGAAAATAGCCTTAGAGTAAGCTCGGATTTGAGGGGGGGATAACGGGGTAATTACCCCCTCAATAGAAAATAGAATATGCACTTTTTATACTAATAATGAAAGGGAAAAAAGGAGAATTACCCCCTCTAGAAAAAAAAATTATATTACAAATAATTTTTTCGTCGACTATTACCCCCCCCCCTCTAGATTTTGACCCAGATCCGCGCTTGCCTTAGAGTAATAATATTTATATATTTTATTTGAGGGGTGGCTCGATCGTCGATTTTTGTCCACCAAAAGGAAATGCCTTCCTGGTATTTCCCAGTATTTCTTCAAATTTTAATGGTATGTCCTACTATTTCCCAAGCACTTCCCGGTATTTCCTAGTATATTTCCCAGTACTTTCCATGTATTTCCTGGTATTTTCCCCTTACCTGCACACTAAAAGGAAATCCCGAGCCACCCCTCGATTTTAATACTTTAAGGAAATAGCCAAAATACTGTTTTTCCAATCACATTCTACTGCGTCTTTTAGTTGATGAGAAGATTTTTTTTTAAATTCAAGCAAAAAGAGGCAAATTCAAATTATCTAAAAGTACCAAATTTTTTTTTAAATGTTAGTTTTTTCTACCGCGTGGCCAGTCTTCTATCTAGGGGTAGGATTTTTGTATGGGCCATAAGGATTGCATGGGAGAATAGACCAACGTTGCCAGTTTAGCAAAAATATAAGTATAATCCGTTACTTGGTTCGCGAAAGGTCAACTTTTCTGTTTTATGAAAGTGCATTCATCAAACGGGGTGATAAACAACCAGAATAATACCTTAAAATTCTGCTTGTTCCTAAATGTAAATAATTCACTTACTTTTACAAACAAACAGAATTATAAAATGTTATTCTTGTTATTGATTTTCGTTTCACATTCACTAAGGTCAATTTTAAGCTATTATTTAATTTTAGGTTTTTTTAATGCATTTTTAGTCTAACTCTAACAAAGGTAATGGTAAACCACACTGCCGTGCATAAGCTAAAATGCCGTTAACCAACATTTGGACAAATTTTAGTTTATGGTGCCGTCTTCATCTCAACTTTATTCTATATCAATTTTTATAAGCAAATCTTCTTTAGCTTTTATGGTTTTCAAGAAACAAATAACTTAAAGTTATCAAGCGGCATCGTTTGGTTATTATTTTCTGGGTTTTTTTATCAAAACTAATTTTCAGAAAATATTCAAGTAATGTTTCTTTAAGTGCTCTTAGGCGACATGCGCCACAGGCAAAAATGTTTTAAATACAAAAGGAACATTTTTAAAGAAAAATCAATAGAACAAGAAAAGTTGATAGTAAAGTTGATAGTTTTAAGGTAAAATTGGTTAAATAATACTTTTAACTAACCTTTTTTTTAACCAAAATGTAATGCCGACATAAAACTTGTGTATCATATTGGGTTAAAATCAGCGGCGTAGCGTGGGGGGGGCGCGGGGGGTTCGACGCCCCCCCCGCCCCGATGGTAGTGGCGCCCCATAGGTGGGAGAGGCGCCCTTGTGTCGTATCGGCCGCCCTCTCATACATGAAGACTTTTTTTTGTGTTTGTTTTTTAAGTCAAGATTTCGTCAGAGGCGCCCGTGTGACTTATCGGCCGCCCCCGGACATATGATGACCTTTTTTTTTTTTTTTTTTTTTTTGGAGACGGCGCGGTTCAAATTTCTACGGCGCGGTTCTTTTTTTTGGTCGCAAGATTTGTGAGAGGTGCCTTTTTTTTGCTGTAAGATTTTTCATCAGTTTTCAGAGGCGCCCTTTTTAGCTGTCGCCCCCCCCGCCCTTTCGGGCACGCTACGCCGCTGGTTAAAATCGTTTAAGGTGTTCTTGAGTTATCGCGTATTGAGATAGATGATTTATTTTACTATCCAATCTAGGTGTTTTAAAAAACTAAATAAATCACATTTAGTAAAATTTTAAAAATAAAATGTTTACGTTTTGAATAGTTTACTTCTTGTATGGTGACAAGTCAAGTAATAATTGTCGCCTTAAAAAAATGTTTCAAATTGTCCGCCCCTTGACGAGTGCGACCGCGTGCGCCCTTAGTAATTTATCAAGGTTACCTTTGACAATGCTGCAAAGTGTATCGCAGTCTCTTTTTAATAAATGCTATCTCTATATTTAAAACTTGTTCACGGGGTATAAAACCGATAAATAAAATATTTTTGTTACCCACCAAATGTTACTGCACTGTCTAACATTCTCGAAAAGTATGAAACGTCATGCCATACCGCAAAAATAATAAACCTTGTCTTCACGCACGCATACACTTAAAAATTCCACACTTTTTTTATAAACTGTCATTTGTAATATTATAGAGAGTGACATATTCCCACTACCTTATAATAAAATACACCACGTCAGAAGCGTACTATTACTAAAACTGTTGTTTAAAAATTGGGGCCAGTAGGCACCTACAGCCATTCACAAGACCTAGTTGTTGTGGGTGTTAAGGGGGCTAATGATTTTTACCTTCCTGCGCAGAAAAAACAAACATGTCAAAGTTACATTTTTGATATCTGGGGGCACGGCAGTGCCTCAACAAGTTCGCGCAGGAACTGAACATTTTAGCCCATATTTGACCTATCTAAAACTCTAATGATCTACGAAACTCAAACTTTGCACAGTTGTAGATCTTTATAAACTTAACAACCCCGCTTCAAGTTTCATACACTTCCATAAAGTAGTAAAGTAGTTTTCAAAAAACGTCGAAATTGCCACTCACTCATTCACTCACTGATATATAGATTATCAAAATTTTGCTAGAGTTTGAAGGGCAAATACTCAAAGGTTAAGGTAGCTCCAGATGATCAGTCATTTGACTTCCACCTCAATGAATTTCCTTTAAATTGTAAAAAAAACTATTTGAGTAATTTGTGACAAAGAACCCTGTTAAAGTGGTGGCGCCACAAAATAACAAAAATTCCCTCTAAAAGTCGGGGCAATTATGAAAAATTAAGTAAACGTAAATAACCGAATAATAGATAACGTACCTCTCAACACAGGTAGCACAAAACTAATAGGACTTACACGGAAAACATCGACAAATTCTAGGTAGTTTCTTGAATTTACCCAAAAGTAGAAAAAGATTTAAGATCTTGGTCAGTTTAATTTTGACAAAAGTATCGTTTACACAAAATCCCAGATTAAAAGATCGGTAGATGTTTCTGAAAGTTTCGGCAGATAACTCTGTTAATCGTCCTGTTGGAGAGCTTGTTTTTATTACGAATTACTTCTTGCAACAATTATCGTTTCAAAGAAGAAAAGAGGACTAATTTCTACTCTGAAGCATTATTATATTATGTCTGTTTATCTTTCAAAATTACTACTATGTTAAAAAATACTCTGCCAATATATGGGCCCCTAAGCTCACACTAAGTACTATAGTTATAGTGTACGTGTGAGCTAATATAACTAAAAACTGAAATATATGTTATTCAACTCCAGACTGTCCGTTTAAGTCTCGGAACTTCCAAAATTACTATTATATTAGAAATAAATATTATGCGTTACACAAAATATTTTTTTATATCAAATAATATTAGTATCTCTCCAGCTCTTTTTAAAATATATATCGCAGTAGCTCTAAAAAACTGAAAACGTTAAGTACACGGTATGAGAACACAACTTAACGAACGCTTTACCATATACACGCTACAGTTTGCTGACGTCCAAGTATTTGTAGCTATTGATAAAAAAGACATGAAATGTATGATTAAAAAGTTAATTGTAGAATACCAAAAGTGGAGGTTAACAGTGAACTTAAACAAGAGACAGTACTTATGTATTGGAAACGAATCAAGTGAGTTAGAACTAGACGATGCAATGAGTATAAATACTTGGGTGTCACATTTGATAAGACAGGAACAGGCTGTAAAGAACTGAAAAATAGAATAGTAAAAGCAAAAAAGGTTACTGGATGTTCTAACAGTATTTTATGGAGCAGAGAGATAAAAAAGAATGTAAAATTTAACATATATGAAACAATGGCGAAAAGCTCTTACTTACTTACTAATTTACTTTACTTTATTGTTCCTTTAAGAAATATCTTATGAACAAGAGTTCTAGTTACAAAATTACTATAAATGTAAAGAAAACCCTGTAATAAAAAAAAGAAAACAGTCTATCACTACAAAGTCCAACTAAAAAATGCAATAAAATGCCGGCGAAATTAATTTTAAAAAATAAAAACAAAAATAGATGTCAAAAATACAAAACTTTCCTACCTCTAATAGTATAGTATAAAATAAAGAACGAAAAATTAAAAATGGAACAGAACTACCCACTGATCATTACCACTCGTTTCGCAAAAACGACCTAAGTTGCAAGATTTGCGAAAATATGTTACAGATCTCCTTGGCCTTGTCTAAAACTAAGTTATTCAAATTTGCGCAGAGCGTTCGGCACTCCAATCAGGCGGACGAAGATGTCTGTACAAAGGGCATATAAAAAAAACATGGTAAAAGGTCTCGTCCTCGTGCAAGTTACAGACGGCACAAATAACTTCCGGATCAAATTGATAAGTAATATTCTTTATATTGAATTTGCAGAGGTGTTTATTGCTAGTTCGAATTTGGGCGATTAAGCGTATAAGAGAAATGTCATATTTAAAATCGAGGTATTTGGGATACAAATTAATAGTAGGAGGAAATGTCGAGTAAAAGAGAGTGTACATTGCGTTAGAAGCGAGATTCTTATCCAAATCAAAACATTTCTCTTGGCAAAGTTGAAACATATTTTTGCGATTTTGTTTAAGTATTAAAGGATTTAGGGACCAGAAATCTAAAAGTCCCAAAGTTGCGAACAGATTCTTAACCTGTGAGACCCAATTAAACCTTGAGTCTAACGTGACTTCAAGCAGATTGATCTGACGATCAAGGCAGATTTATGGCGAAAAGCACGCTGTTGTATGGAATAGAGACTTGCCGTGTAACAGAAAAATACAAAACAAAAATAGAAAGTGTCGAAATGGATGCAATAAGAAGATCAATGAGAATATCTAGATTAGATCACATAAGAAATGAGATTATAAAAGAAAGAATGGGAATCGAGGGAAGCATAACGGATGACATCACTAAAAGACAACTGATATGGTACGGTCATGTACAACGGATGAACGACGAAAGATTGCCAAAGAAGGTTCTAGAATGGCAACCAATAGGGCGTAGAAAAAGAGGGCGTTCTAAACTGGAATGGTAACAGTCAATCCAAAGATCAATGAGTCAAAAAAACCTGACAGAAGATGATTCTCAGGATCGAAGGAGGTGGAGAATAGGCGTCGGACAACGTAGAAAAACGTTCTAAACAGACATAGTATTATGATTATCGAATATCTTTTAATTTTTAATAAAGATAATTTTTGTAAATATTTAAATCTCACCTCAATATTTTTATACTTATATCTCCCTACTACCTATTTGCCATATGTTATACATACACATTACACAAACATCAATTCAGATATAGATTTCTTTATAATGGTTATTAGACAGTATTACGCTAATTACGGGTATTGACTGAGTGTGCTGTGTTTCTGTTTGTCTTTTTGAACGAACGATCACGACAGTTTGTTCAGTTCCTTTTATTTATAATATCTTTTGTGGTTTTCCAATAAATAACGATTTTTAAATATTAGGGACTTTTTGCAAGCACATCATTACCTAACTTTACACCTTATTAATGTGACATTAAATGACAGATTTCATGCGATTTTTAATAATCCATGTTTTATCTTTTGTGGACTAAACACGAATTTGAGGGGGGTAACTTACCCCACTAGAACATAAAATATGCACTTTTTGTTAACATAAAGGGAAAGCAGGAAACTTACCCCACAAAAAAAATATATAAATTATTTTTTTGTCGACTATTACCCTACCCGTCGATTTTGATTCAGATACGCGCTTGTTGTGGACGCGATTTTTATTTGCGTTGTTTTTGTTATTTTTTATTTATTTATCTGTCAAAAGTGTGTTGTGTAGGCAAAATTAATTAAAAAGTTCCGGAAACAACTAGGGAAAAACTGAAAAACTAATACCAGTAAAAAACACGTGAAAAACTGCCAGGAAAATATAGGATTAGATCTCTGTACTGTTTAGTTCTTATTCTTTTATTTTACACACTTCATACAGAACATAGATGACTTTTGGTTAGTTGGTGAAAACTGTTGCCAAACAACACAACCGAACCTACTAATTTTTATAAAAAATAATTTTCAATAATTGACATAAAATTAAATTTACAGATTACCCCGCATTGGTAGCTCTTGAATAATAGGGACTTATTGCAATAAAGCCGGCTTGAAATAGTGCCAGGCAGTATTTTGACAGTTTCACATTGTAAGATTAGCTGGCCATTATTTTTCTATAAGAAACGGAATTATTCCTTTATTAAACAAAATTAACGACTTATTTATAAATGCAACTGTGCTATGTCAATTTTGAAAGTTCAATTCTAGGTTATTCAGTGATATTTTTAAATGTAAAACTGTTAAAATACTGCCCGAACTATTGCAACAAGTCCCTATTTTCTTATGGTTCATAACGGTCGGTAAATTATTTTTAAATAAAATTACGAAAAAAAAAACAATATGTAGGTAGGGACTTATTAAAAATAATAAAATGTTTCTTTGTTATATAATAGACTATTACTTATATCAGCTTGTATCCACCCACATTTTTTCAAAATAAAACCACCGAGAGACAAAATTCAATATAAGTAAACCCTCAATTTTTTTGTTATATACAACAAACAAAACAATAAGAACCCCAATTTATAAGTTTTTGTCCTAACCGAACTCAAAACTATCAAATAACTTTTTGTTCCTTTCAAACCACATAATAATGATCTAAACGCACACTTAATGGTAGTTTGTCTATCCAGACCCACAATTGATTGAATACAATTGAAATGAATGAAACATTTTTGACTACAAACTATTATTAAAGTCGAGGGTGGTTTTTTGGAATTTCAAACTCAACAGCCATATTTTACTTTTTTGTTCAATGGCGTATGGTTGTAAAAATAACAATGCATCACCTGGATTACATTTTATTTTTGATCTTGTCGAATGATCCCAGTGTTGCCAACAACTTATGTGAAAAATTCCTTAAACGAGTTTTGAAATTTCCCTAGATTTCCCTAAATGTAAAAATCAGCGGTCCTGGGTAGGTCAAGTTAATTTTTTCGGCGGGTGCTTAAAATCTAAAATATTTTACTCAGAGCCTTTAAGTTTAAGAGTGCGTTGTTGCCAATATACGACATAATATTTATGCCCATGTCGTGCGGCGCTCCGTCCCGTTGTCAGAGGTTCACGTCCGGTTAAATGAGGTTTAAGAATTTTTTTAGCAAAAAAAATTTTTCCGCGTCCGGTTATTAGAGGGTCCGGTTATATGCAAAGAAATAGGGAAAAGCTTGGTTTCACCAAATTTGTCCGCTTAAAGGGAGTGTCCGCTTAATAGAGGTGTCCGCAAGGAGAGGTTTCACTGTAATATTTATTTTGACACGCTTAAATTTTTTTTAAATTTTGACAGCCATAATGGTTATTCAGTAGCGTACCTACCCAAAAATATGTCTTAAGGAGGGCTCAAGGCCTCTGGGGGGGGGGGGGTGAGCCCGAGGCCACATAATGTTCTATTTTATGCTAATTTATCTTTTTATTTATGAAAAATTTAAAAAATTTCTAAAACAATCTTAGGTTTTAGGGGCAACCCCGAGCCTCATCCCTTAGTGCGTATATGGCTATTTTACCTTAATTAACGATAAACAGAGAATTACAACATTTGAAAACAAGTTCTTGAAACGTGTTAAAAGTGACTTGTTTATATTTATCAGTTGTGAAGTTTCGCTGTTTATTTTCTTAAATTTATTTTTATATTATATTTTTTTATTAAAATAAAATAATGGAGAACATTATTAAGTAGGTTCTTGATTGCCAAGAGCCCGAACTAATCCCAAAATTAACCTAAAAATGTGTTTATAAAACCACAGAAGAGAATTGGTTAAAACCATTGATAACTTATTGGTTAACTGTATAAAATAACGATAAAAATAAAGAAACGTATCCTTAATTAACGAACTTCATTATGTTTAACCATGATAAAGGAATGTCAAGTCAAGTTACTACGAAGCTTCAGTAATAACCATAACAATAACGAACTGTCAAATAACCGATTCAAAATGTCCCTATTAGAGTGATTTTTTTTTAAATAATAATAATAAATTAAATAAACATGGAAATATATGCGCCGCAGGCGATAATTTTTGAAAAACTCTTTTTATAAAAAAATAAAAAAAGTGTTGCGATTAATTCTGTTGCGGTTGATGCATTGCAATTTTCTTCCGTAGAACTAAAAAAAGTTTTGTGTCAGGAAGTGCGGGGGGGTGCCCGGGCCCCTGTGGCCCCCCCTGGATCCGCCACTGTTAGCGACCAGTCACGCTGTTGTGTTCAATAACCATAAAGGACGTGGTTAATTACGGATGTTTAGCGCTAACTTTATATGAGTTGTTATGGTTATTTTACGTTGAGATTTCAGACAACCACAACTTGAAGTATTCCAAATTCATATTTTTTCTAGGAATGTTTTAAACATTTGTAGTTACTTTTATGAATGCTTTGATAAGTTTAAAATTTTGTTGCTTGTGACATGATTTTCAGATTACTTTAACATAAATTGTGGCGCGTCCAAACTGTCGTTATTACCCACTAAGTTTACCAGAATCATAAAGAAATTGACGTTTACATGTTCTGACCAAAAAAGTCTATTATTAAAACCTGTCCTTACTAAATTACCTATGCAGAGTTGATGCCTCATATTATATTGCATCAACAACCATTTTTTTATAATATAAATTAATATCTCTATTGTCTGTTTAAAACAAATAGGTAAACGCCTTATAACTATATGATTGTTAATAAAGATAAGCCATATTAATCTTTTTGTGCTATTAAATTTAAAAGATTAAAAAAAACTTCTATTTAACGAGGTTCTTAATTGTTTTAAATTATAATTAAGCATTCTTAATTAAATTAGGTATTCAGTTACTTCCACCCACAAGAGATGAGTGTATGTATACAGAAAAGGTTTAATCAAAGTTGCCAAATTTAACAATATTTCCCTTTTTTAGGGAAATTTCGGCAGCTTCAGGAATTTAAGGAAACTTTAATGAATTTTAGAGAAATTTTAAGAGTTACCAAACAGAACTTTTCTTGAGTTGAGTTGTTTACACTAAATTTAAAAGATTTGAAAAAGTTCTATTTAACGAGGTTTTTAATTGTTTTAAATTATAAATAAGCATTCTTAATTAAATTAGGTATTCGTTTACTTCCATCCACAAGAGATGAAAGTATATACAAAAAAGGATCAATCAAGGTTGCCAAATTTAACAATATTTCCCTATTTTAGGGAAATTTTGGCAGCTTCAGGAATTTAAGCAAACTTAAATGAATTTTAGACAAATTTTAAGAAATCCAAAACAGAACTTTTCTTTAGTTAAATTGTTTACACTAAATTTAAACGATTTGAAAAAAGTTCTATTTAACGAAGTTCTTAATTGTTTTAAATTATAATTAAGCATTCTTAATTAAATTAGATATTCAGTTACTTCCACCCACAAGAGATGAGTGTATAATACAGAAAAGGATCAATCAGCGTTGCCAATTTTAGTGAAGTTTCGGCACCTTCAGGAATTTAGGAAAATTTCTTTATTGAATTTTAGGGAAATTTTTGGAGTTTTAAAAAAAGAACTTGTCTTGATTTAAATTTGGTGTAACAATTATTATAGCCAAACTTCTTTATGTTCAATTTAGCACTGTGCCTAAGAGGCATTTGTAGCCGTAATAGCAAAGTTAAGAAAAACATTTCCAAACTAGTATATAGAAAAATTTCGCAGGTCTCTCTCATAACCGGACACCTCCAATAAGCGGACAAAATCGACGAAACAATGAGTGTCCGTTTATAGGAGGTTTCACTGTATTGGGCTATTTAATACGGAAAAAAAACATTTTTTTTTCACTGTATTCATTGTGTTTGATTATAAATTATAAGAGCTTTTATACATACGCCATCATAGTGGCAAAATCCTGAATTCGTATAAGGGTGGTGGGCGCAACAGAAATCGCGTAAAATAAAGCCTCATTTTACACACATGATGCATCAGCTTGATTCTTTTGAAAAACAACCCGCGTTGCACCCGTTTTGCACTAAACAATGGTTGGAATATAACACACCACACCACACCTATATACGTTTTTTAATCCCCCCCTCTCAACTCATGTGCACAAAGATTTTTGTCTATAGCCTTAAAAATGGTCGGGTCGGGTGGCGTTTTTGTATGGAGGTTTATTCAAAATGTTCAAAGTTGGCGGCCATGTTGGTTCATAGAAGGGATGTATTTGTTAGGGATCTTAAAAAATTTTATTACCAAGTTTTTTATGATGTTACCTAAACTCAAAATATCAGCTTATTTATTACAGTGAAACCTCTTATAAGCGGACACTCACGGTTTTGTCGATTTTGTCCGCTTATTGGAAGTGTCCGCTTATAGGAGAAAACTGCAAAATTTTAATAAATATTTACAGTGACACCTCCTATAAGTGGACACTCACGATTTGCTCGATTTTATCCGTTTATTGCAGGTGTCCGCTTATGAGAGGGAACTGCGAAATTATAGTTTATATTTATTAACAATTTCCGCTGCTTGAGTTTTTCCGAAATAAAATTTTTCAGTGATTTGCGCGTCCGGTTATTAGAGTGTCCGGTTATAGGAATAAATTTTACATGTAAAGAAAGAAGGAAAAGCTTGGTTCCAACAAATTTGTCCGCCCAAAGGGAGTGTCCGCTTAACAGATGTGTCCGCAAGAAGAGGTTTCACTGTATTACATATTCAGAATTCCCTTTTTAATTATAAATACAAATAGTTTTAATTATTCTAAATGTTTGATTTTTATATTATCAGATATCAGGTTAATTATCAACTTTAAATGATAAAAGGAAAGACATCTGCATATATTTTTAAAAAATATTTAAGTAGTTATGTACCGCTAGTAAAGACATATACCTAAATGTGGATTTGAGGGGCGGGTAACGGGGTAATTACCCAACCTAAAAAGAAAAATATGCAACTTTTCCTAATAAAATAAGGGAAAACAGAGTAATTACCCCCCCTAGAAAAAATAATTATATTACAAAAAAAAATTGTCGACTATTACCCCCCTCCTAGATTTTGACCCAGATCCGCGCTAAAAAATCCTTTCATCAATACCTCTTCGCATTACATAAGTAAAATTAATATAAGCTTTTAAATGAACAAAAAATCTCTAATAAAATAAAACATAGGAAAACTGTGTTTTACCCCTTCTGTGTCGTAATCCTTGTACAAAATTAAGGAAAAAATTTCCTATGAATATGAAGCTATGCCCCTTTCAATAGGACATCTTTAAGACGAATTCTACGACGTTCTCCCCGAAGCAGTCGAAAAGTGTGTTAAAAGGCAATTTAAAATACAATCAGAATCATCAAAATTCTTTAATAAAATAAAACATAGGAATATCTGAGGGCACAGCAGTGCCTCGCCAAGTTTGCGCAACTGCTGTTTCATCTTTTCTTTAAACAATTCAACCCATATTTGACATATTTAAAACTCTACTTTGGAATGAGCTACGAATCTCAAACTTTACACAATCGTAAATCTTCATAGAGTTTACAACTCCTCCTAGTTTCATTCCATAAAGTAGTAAAGTAGTTACAAAATGTCAAAAAACGTCGAAAATATCACTCTCTTACTCACTACAGATCATCAAAATTCTACTGTACTTCCAGACATGCTACAAAGCTGAAATTTTCCAGACTGGTGACCAAACCCCTGGAAAAAATCAAAAAACCTCAAAATTCTAATTTACTCCCCTCTCCTATACATGTAAAGTTATGTAAAAGTAACATTGCTTACTTGCAGAAACGCTAGAGAGCAGAGCTTTGGTAGACTGATAGAAACTATGATGAAACTATAGGGAAAAATTGAAAAACCCCAAAATTATAATTTACTTCCTTTCCCTATAAATGTAAAGTTATGTGAAAATAATACTGCCTACTTCCAGAAACACTAGAGAGCTGAGCTTTTTAAGACTGAAAGGCACTACAATAAAACTATAGAAATTTTTTTTAAAACACTAACATTTTAATTTACTCTCCTCCCCTATAAATCTAAAATTATGTAAAAATAACATTGTCCACTTCCAGAAACGCTAGAGAGCTGAGCTTTGGAAGACTAATAGAAACTATAATAAAACTTTAATTTATTTTCCTCCTTAAGACATGTAAAGTTATGTAAAAGTAACATTGTCTATTTTTAGAAACGCTAGAGAGCTGAGCTTTGAAAGGCTGATAGGAACTATGATAAAACCTTGGGGAAAAATTAAAAAACTTCAAAATTTTAAATAACGCATTACAAAAGTTTTGAACAATATTCCGCATATTTTACTACTTTAAAAATTAAATATTATTTAGTTCCTTTAAAAAGGTAGTGAAATCATAACAAAAACATTTCATGTAAAAAAAAACCAAGTACGCAAAAGTGGTATTTGTTAAAAAGAATTGAGATAAAAGTAAAGCCAAGTTTTCCATAACAAATTTTAAAATGAATTATCTCAATTTTTTTTACGGAATACCATTTTTGCGCACGATGGCTTTTTTTACATGAAATGTTTTTGTTATGATAACTGTTTTAATATCCTCCTTTTTACATTGTCAAAATTTGGCTTTTCAGCGATATAATATAAATGAAAAAGCTACGTGTAATTGTTTAACCCACGGCTCCTTAGAAAATCGGTTGGTCTCTTTATACTAATGCCTCTAATTGCTAATTATGTCATGTTTGTCTGTCTGTAGGTCTGTTTTCGCTTTGGGCTCTTCGCGGCTGCTTCCATTCAATTCATTACTGCGCAGCAGTCTTTTATTTGTTTTTGTTTAAAACTAAAAAGGGGTTCAAAGGATATCATGAACTTATATACCTATATCTACATACTTTTAACTATACTTGTCAATTTATAAGACTAATTAATTATAACAAAAACATTTCATGTATAAAAAGGCCAAGTACGCGAAAATGGCATTTCGTAAAAAGAATTGAGATAAAAGTAAAACCAAATTCTCCAATACAAATTTCAAAATGAAAGGTTCTTACTAGTCTGGAAATATTTTTTTAAACTTTGCTATTACGGCTGTAAATGACTCTTAGGCACAGTGCTAAATTAAAGTGTTTTTAAATTTTTGATATAGTTTTATCATATTGTCTTTCAGTCTTAAAAAGTTCAGCTCTCTAGCGTTTCTGGAAGTGGGCAGTGTTACTTTTACATAATTTTACATTTATAGGGGAAGGAAGTAAATTAGAATTTTGAGGTGTTTTAATTTTTTTCTATAACTTTATCATAGTTACCATCGGTCTTCCAAAGCTCAGCTCTCTAGCATGTCTGGAAGTAGGCAATGTTACTTTTACTTAACTTTACATTTATAGGGGCGGGAAATAAATTAGAATTTTGGGGTGTTTTAATTTTTTCCTATAGTTTTATCATAGTTTCTATCAGTCTACCAAAGCTCAACTCTCTAACATTTCTGGAAGTGGGCAATGCTACTTTAACATAACTTTAAATGTATAGGGGAGCGGAGTAAATTAAAATTTTGGGGTTTTTTGATTTTTTCCTATAGTTTTATCATAGTTCCTATCAGCCTGCCAAAGCTTAACTCTCTAGCATTTCTGGAAATGGGCGATGTTACTTTTATATAACTTTAAATGTATAGGGGAGGGGAGTAAATTAAAATTTTGGGATTTTTTGGTTCGGTCATTTTTCCCAGGGGTTTGGTCATAATTTCTATCAGTGTGGAAAATTTCAGCTTTGTAGCATGTCTGGAAGTACAGTAGAATATTGATGATCTATACATGAGTGAGTGAGTGAGTGGCAATTTCGACGTTTTTTTTAAATTTCGTAACTAGTTTACTACTTTATGGAATGCCATGAAACTTGGAGGGATTGTTAACTCCATGGAGATCTACGACTATGCAAAGTTTGAGATTCGTAGCTCATTCCGAAGTAGAGTTTTAGGTAGGTCAAATATCGGCTAAAATGTTTCCAGAAAAGATGGTTACGACGCGCGAACTTGGCGAGGCACTGCCGTGCCCTCAGATTTAGTAAAGAAAACCACAAAAGGCGCCATATAGAAATGTAAAAAAAAAATCGAATCGTAATTTGACCGAAAATTAAAGAAATAATAAGACGAAAATAATTTAAACGAAACGGAGTTTCGTCTATCTGAAAAAATGTCGAAACGTAAAAGCATAAAGTGATATATACTACGTAAATAGTATATATTACTCTATGGTAAAAGCGTCGAATCGGAGTTAAGTCTAATCGCAATGATCGAACCGAAAAAAAGTCGAATCGAAAAATAAAAAGATGAAAGCAATTCAAGCAAAAATATCATTGAAATGTTATTTTGTCGAATTGTTAAAAGGTCGAACTGTAAAAAGTCTAATCGAAAACTCGTCGGCTTTATAATGAAGCTGAAAAAACTCGTTATGTTGCCAAGTATACTGTTACATCATACTAGCCTAACATGAGAGCCTATTCAGCCTCTCGGCGCTAATTCGGCGAATTTAGCCAAGAAATTTTGCTAAATATGGCAACATCGCACCTTTATTTGTGACTTTTTTACGCTACTACTACTTTTCGAATGTTTTCGACATTTTTACGGATCTACAAAATTACGATTCGTTTAAACTATTTTGGACTATATTATTTTCGACAAAATTACATTTTGCTTAGTTGCTTTTTTGCCTTTTATTTTTGATTTTCTTATTTTTTGACTTTTTTAAGGTTCGATCTTTTTGCGATTTGACTGTTTTTATTTTTGACTAAATGACGTTTCAACAATTTTTTTTCGATCATTTTACGTTTTGATAAAATTTTTTTCGATGTTTTTGTGGATCCCACGAACGAGTTAAAAAATAATAATGGTTTTATTGACAGGAAAATGCTGCTCAGAGTAGGGACTTATTGCAATAAAGCCAGGCAGTAATTGTGCTGTGCTGACAGTTTCGCATTATAAGAACAGCTGTCTTCTTTCAAAATTAGGCCACTGTGAATTATAAAAGCCCGAATTAATAGCGCCGTCACTATTAATGGAAAATAAACGACTGGATTTATAAATTCTACTTTGGTATGTCAATTTTGAAAGATCAACTGTCAGTTTTCAATGGAAAACTGTCAGAGTATTGCCCGGCACTATTATTGCCTGGCTTTATTGCAATAAGTCCCTATTATTGCTGGGGCTAGCTCAAATATGAAGGAATGACGAACGTGTTTCAACATTCTTTTACTAAGTTGATAATTTATATTTATGTAAAGTTATAAGATAAGAAAAAGTTTATGGTTTTTTTGGGGCTAAAGAGTTATACAATTGGCGAAAAAGAAAACAAAGCAAAAATTTAATAAATATTTAAAGAACCAAAACAGTTAGGATAAATAAATATACCAATCGGCAAGAAATACAAACAAAAAGTATTTCTAAAGAAAAGAATACTAAAAAATATATAAATAAAAGAATAAAGAAAAATGTGAACAAAAGAAAAACGATTTATACAATATATTTGTCAGCGCGATCCGCCCCCAAACTATACCCCTGTATTATTTACGTTTTTTCCGCTTTAATTTTTGTGCGGTTGTTAAAAAATAATACTGAGTGATAGTGCAGGAGATATACCCACTTTTGAAATGCCAGTAAATCGTATAATGTTTTATTGCTATTAGAGAATTATTGAAATACAGCCAGGCTATAATTGTGCCAGGCACTATTTTGACACATTCACATTGAAAACTGACAGTTGATTCTTCAAAATTGACATACCAAAGTCGAATTTAAAACTTTCGTCGTTTATTTTCAATTTATAAAAAAAGGCACTAATTATTCCGGTTCATATAGTAAAGAAAGGCCGTGTGTTGAAAGATCACAGCTGATCGTACAATGTGAAGGTGTCAAAATTGTGCCTGGTACTATTATAGCCTGGCTTTATTTCAATAATTTTCTATTATTTTAATGCATACTTAGGTAGGTGGTAGCCTTTAATTAAAACTTTAAGTTTTGCAAAAGAATATCACAATTCGTTATAATATAAAATTATACTGTGTATTTGTACAGACAGGTTCAAAAAGATGTCGCAACGTAAATGTTTAAGGACGAAAATTTAGTTAATTTGGCAACAGGTATCTAGGAAGTTTCTTTACCTTTGGTTCCTTATCTTGGGTTCGGTTCATCCGGCTATAATTATTTAAATTTGTTGAATCTATAGGGTAATTCCAGAAAAGATGGTACACGTCTTTTAAAATAATAAATAAAAAGTATATAGTTCTTATAATTATCCAGAAAGATATTTCAAATATTGTTCAAATATAAAATACAACCAAACAAACCAACTTTTCTAATTAAACAAAGATAAAATAAAATTAAAAAATTATTATATAAAAAAAAACGATTGTGCCATCTCACCAAAGGCAAATAGGTGACATGAAAAGCTTAAAAATTATAAAATTTACTAAAGGGATTTATAGTACACATGTCAAGGAGAGATGGAACAGGTTAATTTTTCATTTAGAAACTTTTCGACTCTAGGTGGTACTACAAAAGTTCAAATATCCTCTTTTATACAAAATCTTTTTTAGGTAAGTCAATTTTCTTATTGACTGCTTTGAGAGAAAAAGAAGAGACCAAGACGAAAATTTTTAATTATAACTATTTTTTAAAGCTTTACGCTCTTTAACCTCTTTCTTTTTGTCTTAATAATTTGGCAGATTTGTATTAAAAACAGTATAGAATAGAATAGCTGTACTTTCTATCGTCAACTAAACCTGTTCCAACTCTCCTTACACACTACGGAGAGATGGAGCAATACATAGAGGCTACAAAAATTTACAACAATTCTTGATTCTAGGTTACATTAGTAAAAAAAGCTTTTTCTTGTTGATGATGATTGATAATCATTCATATGTGAGTGGGCCTTGTAGTCCTTCCGCTGCGACCACCAGTGGGTCTATTGTGGCTCACTTTTGAGTGGTGCCTCACCACTGTATGCCTAATCCTTCAAAAAGGCCGGCTATCAGTTTGGGTGAGACACTGTTCAGATTTTCTGAGTCAATCTGATGTTTACCGAAAGTGTTCTGACGTAAACGTGCAATAGCCGGACATTACACACAGTACATGTCTGACTGATTCGTCATCCTTCATACAGAGGGTACATTCGGTCTCTTCTGTTAGTTCCATTCTGTGCATGGGCACTCAGTCGACAGTGACCCGTAAAAAGGCCAGTCACTATATGTATCTCCTATTTCTACAAGGTCCTATAATGAATTCTGTAGAGTGAGCCAGTTCTTGTATATTTATCCAGTATTGTTGGAAGCTATTTTCCATCCATTTTAATATGGTTGATTTAGCAGCATTGTATGATATCCTCAGGGCATTTTCTTGTTAGTCTAGTGCAAACATTTTTGAAATATTTGAGAAGGTATTTATTATGTAGACTAGTTTTTCAAAAAAGCTTAGTGTAGCGGCTTTCCTTCCATACCTTCTCTCCTCTTATTTTATTAAAATCAATGCGATATTATTTTTGAACTCACTCATGCCCTACTGATTTTTTTTAACGAAAAAATGTCATGTGTCTCTTGCATTATACTATACAGTTTATTTCTTTCTCTTTCAGTAAAAAAATGATCGCGTGAACCAAAATGTCTAACAAAATAGTATGTCATTAAAATTTTGCGCTGGCCGCTCACAAATTGATAATAAATGACAATAATGAATAGAAGGAGGCACCCGGAAAAAAAAACCGGGCCATTCTTTCCATTAACGTTACAACCTGATAACTGACATTTTTATAGGAATGAGTTTTTTATTTTATTTTTTTGAAAAGTATTTTTATTAAGTATTTAGTAACAATTAAAAGCCCTCCCAAGATATATTCCTGGATACGCTACTGGCTTATAACCAGTAGCGGCGCGTGGTGTAAAACTTTGAAGGTGCACCAGCGGTGAAGCGTGCGGGGAGGGAGAAGAAGTGGGGCGCGGGGGTTCTTCGCCCCTCTCCCCCCCGCCCCAGGGTACTGGCGCTTCATGGGTACTCTAAGCGTTATTAAGCAGCAAAGCCGGTAAAGTGAGGGGACTAAAGACATAAATATGGATGATTTTTTTTGTATTTTTTTTTTGGTCGCAAATTTTTTATATGGATGACTTTTTTTCGGCCCAAATTTTTTTAAGTGTGTCCTATTTAGCCTTCAATCCCCTCGCCCCGTAAGTCTCGCCGCTGGGGTGCACACCCAAAAATAAATTACGGCAGAGATAAAAAAAAATTCAGTGCCACGCTTAACTTTTTGAGCCATCGAGTAACTACGATAACGTCGAAATTAAAACAATACGGCCCGACCGATAACGCCAAGTTGTCTCAGTGCACTACTTTAATGTGCACTTAAGCTAACTTCAACAGTCACCGTTGACGCGGGTGACTTCACGGCATTGCGGGCGGCATTGATCACCGCAATTGATTCAAAAGAGCACGAACCGAAGTAAGGCCCAGATTCTGTGTACTGTAAAATGGATGTCGCCCTCTCTTTCTATATTTAGTAATTAGAATGCGACGTAACATCCACGGTGCACAAAATTTGGGTCTAGTTAGGCGCTACGCTGACGACAGCCCGCCTACGCATCCTCGTTTTAACACGAATACAAAAACATACATACCGGTATTAGTTTCTAGTTAGTACTTAAGTCTATGGTGAATTCCTTTTGGGGTTTATTGATACTTTATGATGAAATTATTAATTGAGGAACCGCCACTGTTTATAACCTTATAAAAAAATGCTCTGTTCGTCATGCCTTGTGCATGTCACTCGTAAAATTTCTCGAATTTCTAGTTGCGCTCGATTGCGTTTTTGACAAAAGCCCAAAGAACACTTAACGCATTTAATGAAATGTTAAATCCACATTTTTGAGCGCTGCTTAAGCCTCAGTATGGGATCTATTTTCTCTAAATAGATGGCTCTATTTATCCGTCTCTGAATTTCTAGTTCTTTAAGAGCCCATCACAATCGGTAGGAACGTCCTTTTGTTGAGTTTCTTTTATTTCTTTTGTTGTTCTCAGTAAACAATCTCTTAGGGCCTCCTGTATTGGAAAAGAATATCTTCATAACTTCAAGTTTTTTTTACTAGACAAGATACTCTATATAAGGGACTTTATTTAGTAGAGTGTGCAAAAAAGGATTAAAATTTCCAAAATAACGGTATAAGTTTTATTTTAAACATCGTTGCACGTGTATCTATCATCTTTTCTTTTGTTTCATATTGCTCGGGAGCGTATCCAGCTAAAAACAGAAGGTGACAGCCAGTGGCGTATATCCCCCCGGAACTAAGATTTTTTTTAGATATTTTCCACATATTTCATGAATACAAACATAAAATAGCCCCCAAAACTATCTCGGGCCCACCCCGAAACATTTTTCTATATACGTCACTGGAGACAGCAGTGGCGTGCAAATTATAAACTAGATAAAACACACACACACAGCCAACATCACAACAAAAATATTAATTTCTTTGACATTCGTAGACACTGATTGAGTAGAAACAAAATTTCGGTTAGTAAGTACCTTTAACCGTTTTCAAGTGTAAACTAAATAATCTAGTCTCTAAGCTACTACTTATACTACTTGGTGTGTAGTCAGGTGTGACGGCCCGCCCTCTTTTTAATCCTAAGACGCCTGTTTTCCTTAAGGAGTGGTTTCCATATGTTTGGTGTGTTCGTGCTTGGTTGACTGAAAAATTCTTTATTCTGCATTATAAACGCAGCTTCAATAAACTTTCGTTTTTATCATCCCTTGAACATATGAAATGTTAATAATACCCAATAGATTATTATTTTGAGAATTTGCTCTATTTGGTTTGTGTTTAATTTTAGAGATCGTTAAATTTATTAATTTTTTTGGAATAACCATTCTGTTGTAAGTTCATTTTAATGTTGTTAGTTTCTGTGTTTAATTCTTCATTATTACTACAAATATTTACGGCTCTTAAATACAAACTTCTTAAAACTTCGTGTTTTGTAGCAACAGAATGATTAGATTTAAAATTTAGGTACTGTCCCTGCGGGTACTCCGAGGTCTCATAATGTCTTTTTATTCATGAAGTATGTGAAAAAATATCTAAAACAAATCTTAGGTTTGGAGGCGGAGGGAGCGAATCCCGAGCTGCCCCTCCAGGGTGCGCCAATGATATTGCTCATGTAAAGAAAAAACATTTTGCTGATTTCTACATACTTCCCTATATGACATATGTCCTTTCTTTCGTTATTATTGCAATTAACTAAGTTTTGTATCCATCATTTTCACATGTATTGTTTTCTTTTAAAGTATTATGATGAAAAGACTTTTTTTATGGTAACATATCCAATAATTTACTTTTAACTTTTTCGCACAATATGTTATTTTTCACGGTATAAAAAACAACAAAATACTATAGCCTTGATTAACTTCCGTAATATGGCACCACGTAAGCGAAAAAAACAATTGTCATGTTCATCAAAAAATTAATTCACATAATATTAAAACTATAGAACCTGTTCATTGTTTTAGGGCATAAAAAAGGATTAGTTAAATCCGAAACGTTGCCAAAGGTACCTTAGTTTCTTTTTGGTCTGTGCTCTACCCACGAATACCTACCTGATAATATTTAAAGTTATTGAAAATTAGGTCACTGTAATTTGTTTGAAAGTAATAATTCAGAACATTTTTTTCGAAAAGAAAATTAATCGAAAACATTTTCTTCAAAAGGATATTTATTTGAAAAAAATTTTTTCGAACGGAAATTTGTTCAAATACTTTTTCTTTGAACAAAAATTTGCTTCAAAATATTTTCTTAAAAAAGAATTGAATTATATTTTTTTAAACAATTCTTTCCTTAAATTATATACGGCGCGGCCAGCCTTCTATCTAGGGGTAGAATTTTTGTATGGGCCATAAGGATTGCATGGGAGAAATGAACCAACGTTGCCAGTTTAGCGAAAATATCAGTATAATCCGTTACTTGGTTCGCGACATGTCAACTTTTCTGTTTTATGTAAGTGCATTCATCAAACGGGGTGATAAACAACCAGAATAATACCTTAAAACTCTGCTTGTTCCTAAACGTAAATAATTCACTTACTTTTACAAACAAACAGAATTTTAAAGTGTTATTCTTGTTATTCATTTTTGTTTCACATTTACTAAAGTCAATTTTTTTTCACCACAGTTTACCAATCTATTGGTAAGCTAACTATTATTTAATTGAAGGTTTTTTTTAATGCATTTTAGTCTAACCCTAACAAAGGTAATCGTAGACCACAGTGAACGCAGCATGGTTATAGGACGCGGGAGGGTGGTCAAGATTTTTGGGAGGTGGCAGAGGTGGTATTGAGCCTCAAAAGTAGTTTCGCGGAGCTCATTTAGTACTTTTTCAAGAAAAATATCATAATTATGAGTAGTAATGCCTTTTAAACTAAAAACGAAAATATTAGGAAAAAATTTTAAAGTAATGTTACCTTAAATGCTCGCAAGCGACATGCGCCACAGGCAAAAGTATTTTAAATACAAAAAGGAACATTTTTAAACAAAAATCGATACAACAAAAAAAGTTAATAGTGAAGTTGATAGTTTTAAGGTAAAATTGGTTAAATAATACTTTTAACTAACCCTTTTTTTAACCAAAATCTAATGCCGACATAAAACTTGTGTATCATATTGGGTTAAAATCGTTTGAGGTTTTTTTGAGTTATCGTGTATTAAGACAGACAATTTATTTTATTATCCGATCAGGTGTTTTAGGAACTAAATAATTTACATTTAATAAAATTTTAAAAATAAAATGTTCACGCTTTTAACAGTCCACTTCTTGTATGGTGTCAAGTCAAGTAATAGTCCGCCCTTTGACGAGTGCGACCGCGTGCGCCTGTAGTAATTTATTAAAGGTTACCTTTGACAACGCTGCAAAGCTTTCTGCGGGACAGGGGCGTATCGCGGTCTCTTTTTAATAAATTTTGCACTTTTAAGAAGAAAATTCTGTTCAGGCAGTACTAAGTTTATTAATCCAAGTACATGTTCGCCACTACACGTAAGTTCACCAAGAAATTATACTTTAGGTACCTTGGGTACTAATGATAAGTTACGGGTTTGGTTCTACCGTCATGACATTTGTGGTTAAATATCGGTTATAATAAGTATGGTATATGTTTGTATCAAACCAAACATACACTCTCGAAAAGGGTATATCTATATAATTTATTTGTGGTTAAATGCTCTACCGACTTCAGGGACAAAATAATCCCAATCTTAAAACAAAAACAATGCGATCAACGTATATATACAGAAAAAAAAAACTTATATCAAATCTAGAAAATATATTTTCTCGAAAATAATATCTTTGTAAAAAAAAATTTTTTTTATTTTTTTTTTGATATCTAGTTTTAAAAAGAAGCTCAGTTTTTTAGAACAAAAAACTGTTTATTAAATCATGTGTTTGAGTTCTCTTGTATATATTGATTTACTTTTAAAAAAATCTATTCCTAAATTTAAACAAAGAATTACTCAAACTAAAACGATAATAAACTATATTGCTTTAATTTGGTGTAATTTGTTTTTCTTTGTAAATATTAAAAAAAAGCAAGTTTAAAAAATTAAGAAATAATTAAATCAAAAATTATATCTATTTATGTTAAGTATTTATTTAAACAAAAACTCCGGTCTATTATAAATATAAATTGTGTTTCTAAATGCTACTTTGTGCTGTATAAGGCATCCTTTCATTTCATCAGTTCTGGATGCCATCCAGCAAAATGGACACTAGATATTATGTCTATGTATGTGTGTTGTGTATAGGGTAAGCCCGGGATAGTTGGTAATACTGGGTAAGACAAGACGGTGAATGGCTGTCAAATTCCTATTATTTCAACTTAGTTCATGCAGTCGCAGTCTTTTAATAGTCTTTTTTTTTAAATTATGTCAGTAAATAGTAAATAGCGTTATATATATGGTGGTATTGTTTATTGTTATTAAATTTGAAGCTAAATACACACTCTAACCAAACATTAATTTAGATAAAGCTGTTTACACCGTTCTTCATATTTTTGAACAGTGAGTTAGTTTTAGTGACATTTTATAAATTATATATATATTTATCGGTTTCACAACGTTTTACGTCTTCCGATACCCAATCTCCACTCGTTTCTGTTTGCCCATAATTCATCATCTAGGCCACTTATTCTTATTTCACTATCTATTCCTTCTCTCCAGCTTCTCCTTGGCCGTCCTCGTTTTCTTCGGCCAGTTGGTTTCCATTGTAGTATTTGTTTAGGTAGTCTTTCATCATTCATTCTTTGTACATGTCCGTACCACACCAGTTGCTTTGTTCTTATATCATCCACTAAAGTACGTTCCCCCTTATTCTTTGATTTGTAACTCTTTCTCTTTTGGATTTCCCTGCTACTCTTCTCCAATAGTCCATCTCCGTAGCGGAAAGCATTTTTTTCTGTTCTATCCTTGATTGGCCATACTTCTGAGCCGTATGTAATAATACTTTTTACAATGGTGTTATATATAAGCTTTTTGTTATGTTTTGATATACTTTGGTCCCAAATTATTCCATTTAATAAAGTTATTGTTTTTCTTCCTTGTACGTTTCGATCTTTTATAGCTTTGTCTAGTGTTCCGTCAGCTGTAATTTTTAGACCTAAGTATTTATACTCATCACAGGACCGAATTCGCTGCCCGGTATTTAAGATTAGATCCTGTTTCATTTCATTCATTTATAAATTAACTTGATGTAATGATGATGTAAAAGTTCTGGAATGTAAATTAATTTTTAGTAATTTTTTCTCATGAATTTGAAACTTTTAACACAATCTCACCCGGGCTTACCCTACTATTATTATTAAAGTCCGCCATTTTCCCAGCAAAGCCATGGCGAACTGGATTTATTGAATGCGATGATTATCAACGACATTTAACGTTAAATTAACTCAAACATGGCGACTTATGATGATCGCCTATTACAACCAAAGAAGTTAAAGCTTCATAGAACTATTCTATAAGTCAACAAAATGCAATTTTTTTTTTAAATAACAGGTAGTTTCATCTTTGCAAGGTAATGGGGTTATTAATACAAATTTCAATAAAAAATATAAATCAACTCATTCATAAAAAAAC
Organism: Aspidapion aeneum; assembly: GCA_963576565.1. Taxonomy (NCBI): domain Eukaryota; kingdom Metazoa; phylum Arthropoda; class Insecta; order Coleoptera; family Brentidae; genus Aspidapion; species Aspidapion aeneum. The sequence continues at coordinate 28,625 of CAUYVT010000070.1, forward strand.
TGAAATACAGTTCTTTATGCAGGCTCTATGAGGTAGGTGAGGGTTATAAGGCCCACCTTATTTTTACTACCGAATTATGTGAAAACAAAAGTATAAAGTTAGTTATTTCCAATAATTTAAAGAGTTATCCGACTAACCTCAAGGGCAGTTTTGGAACAAAAATTTGGGGGAGAAGCCAATGGTAAAATGGTGACAGTAAATAAATTTGTATTATTTTAATATTTTTGAACATTTTCATAACTATAAATAAATTTGGTTTAAAATCTCTTATGATTCACGTTTAGGTTCATAATTATCCTAAAAGCATAAATGGGTCATTAGACTAGTATTATTGGTAGGTCGTAGCGTAGGTCTGTAGTAAGATATTTTTTCTAACCCTAAGGTTGTAGGTAATATTTACAGCGGCACATAAAATAAAAAAGCGATCTGTATATTTGATTAAACCTAATTATCTGGGGTTCTTATAATATAAAAACGTAGCAATTTTTCGCGCAGACACAAAAAAATGTGGAAACGACTGAAAAAAATATAGAAAATGACGTCAACGTGGCTTTATAAAGAAGCTCTCCGAAATAAATTTATTTAATGGCTTTCAGAATGTACCTTTTTCGCAATTTCACCGTGTTTGTAATATTGCACTACTTTGATCAATTTTTTTTTAAATTTATTCGAAATTTTGGGGGTGTCCTCTGTCTGTTTTTTTCCATGTGCACTTTTTTCCATATGCGATTTATTCCTTGATTGCTTTTTTGATAAGGCACGCCTTTTACTTAACTGCAGTAGCTATAGGCGCCTTTATACTTTACATAATTTTTCGGGTTCTGAGGGGGTTGGTTGATTACCCCCTTAACCTCTTCCCGCCCCCCGTAGAACCGTCAATGACTAAAAAGATAAACACATATAGAAATAGTAATCAAACAGCTTATTGTCAAATTACAAGATGCTGGTCCTAAAATTACATATAGAAATATTCTAAAAAAATATATTGTTGTACATTGGGCTTTAATATCAGATACGTGCCAGTAATAAGGCCCACCTATATAAACATATAGTTACACTACTTTAAAAAGGGGCTCTAAAATTAATCCCATTAAGCAGCAGTGTAAAATATTTTATAAAAACTCATTTACACTACATTTTTGCTAATATCTTTTAGTTTTTACCATTTTATCTGTTTGTAGTAGTAGTAGTAGTATCGGGCGGGCCTGATAATAACGCTCATAATGCGCTTTATTTATGTACCTACCTATTTTTGTCATACGAAAATGTTATTTAAGTGTTAAAACCTTTGAAAACTTAAGAGAAATTGGTGTCATAAATCTTTTGGCTGTTTGCTTTTATACGTGGGGTGGACCTTATTAAAGGTCGGGCTTTATACCCCTCAGCTAGTGATTCTTGTATACCTTCTAATATAGTTTAATTTCTTTGGTAAAGTCTTGATCGATTTTAATGCGCGAATTATCAATCTTGTCTTGTCTTTGGTTAAAATCACGAGATATCAATATCCATTGTCCATATATGACCACGAAATACACTTGACACACAAAACAAAAATTTTGTTAAAACATTGTTGAGAAGTAGTGAGTAAAAAAATCATGAATGAATTTTTATACCTATGGTACCTTCTTGTACCCACTTTGCTATATACTTAAACAAGGTAGGTATATACCATAATGTTGGCATCATAATTCTTCCAGTCCAGATAGGCCCCTTTCATGAATACAAAAGTTAAACGATCAAGAAGCTCAAACTGGAACCAATTGACCACAGGAAGAAAGTTTCTTTCACCACTTGTCAAAAAATCATTTATTAGTCTAAGTAACTCAAAAATATCTATTTTTTATAAACAAAATTTCGGACTTCCATTGTCTATTTATTTTACACACGAAGTTTTGATTAGTAAAGTATCTCTAACCGTTTTCAAGTGTAAACTAAACATTCCAGGCTACTACTTATACTTTTAATTCTAAGGCGCCTGTTTTCCTTAAGGAGTGGTTTTCATATGTTTGGTTTGTCCGTGCTTGGTTGACTGAAAACTTCTTTATTCTGCATTATAAACGCAGCTTCAATAAACTTTCGTTTTCATAAAATAGTGCATTGATCCGATTAATTCAAAAAGGAACAAAATAATTTAATTATTCCTTGGATTGGAACTCCGTGGGGATAGAGCTTTAGAGCGACACACAGTTTAATATAAATAAAAAAATTGTCTAATAAAAACGAGAAATTTTTGATTTTTACATGCTGTTGATTTGACCATGGTTGGAAAAGGTATTTTAAAATGAGAGTTTATAGCCTCAATTTGGTTCCTCGAGTCCGCGTCTTTTGAATTCCTTTTTGGACTCTAAACGACCTTCGCGATACTGTCTTCTCTCTTCTTTTCACTCAATAATTGTGTATGTTGTTCTCTTTGTTTAGCGCGAATCTTGTATTAAACAAGATAACCGATTATACATATAAGCGGTTGCTCGATTATAATTCGGGGCCTTAATTTATACGGCATGTTTACATATGTTGAAAAGGCTTGTCGCGTCGTTTGGGCGCGACCATAGCAACAGTTAAGGGGGGGGCAGCTATACTAAAAAATGTATCCTTATTTTTTATATAGTCTTCTTCTAGCTCCATACCAAAGAAGATATATCAACAAGAAGCGAAATACTGTCACTCAAAGCATTGTTCATATGGGAAATAAATATGTGACGTCACGCTTGGACCAAATGACACTAATGCAGTTATATTACACTGAGAAAAATTTTGCGTAACTGTGGTTTGTGGTGCATTTTTATTACACGAAGAAAAAAATCAAATTAAGAAGTACATTACACCTATATAATCATATAACTGTGGTCATAAAAAATCGACCTCTTATATTATTATATATTTTTATCGAGAAAAATCGGTTACGGAAATAAATAGAAAAAATAATAACTAAAAAACACACAATAATTATTGTAATATTTATAAAAATCTAAGTAATATTATATTGTTTGAAGATTCTTTCCGGCCATTTTAAATTTAAAAATTATGTGAAAAAGGAAAAAAAGGGGATTGACAATAAAACAAATTTTGTTAAAGTAAAAATTTTTATAAAACGTTTTGAATCTCCGTTATATGTTTTTATTGTTTTAGAAACAGGAACAAATCCAATCACAATTGGGAGAAAATGCAATTAATAGCTATTTACGTTACTAGACCTGTAATAGTATTTACCTAACAAATGCAGTAAGTGATACTTTACAACACGCGACGGCAGTTGGCCGAACGACCCGGAGCGGAGTTCGGTCAAGCCGTCAAGGGTGGTACAGACACTTTCCGCATGTGTAAGGTACAATATTTTCCCTATGAGAACCTTTTTTTTTTCAAAAAATATAATGTAATTTATTAATAAACATATCAGATTAGATGAAATTGAAATGTAAACAAATATCGAAGCTGTCTTATTGATGCATTGCTAAGGTTTCTAAGTGGTGCGCGTGCGGTAAAGTAACTTTACCGCACGCGAGTAGGTAAAGATAGTTTCCGATCGTGTACCGTACGTATTTTTTTTAAACCGGTATAAAACCGCACAGGAATAAAGTCAAGATGCAATTTAAAAGTAAAAATTTCGCGAATTCGTTGCAAGGATAGAACAAAAAAAATGCTTTCCGCTACGGAGATGGACTATTGGAGAAGAGTAGCAGGGAAATCAAAAAGAGAAAGAGTTAGAAATCAAAGAATAAGATAAATTATGACAGTGGGTGAACGTACTTTAGTGGATGATAGAAGAACAAAACAACTGGTGTGGTACGGACATGTACAAAGAATGAATGATGCAAGGCTACCTAAACAAATACTACAATGGAAACCAACTGGCCGAAGAAAACGAGGACGGCCAAGGAGAAGCTGGAGAGAAGGAATAGACAGTGAAATAAGAAAAAGAGGCCTAGATGATGAATTATGGGCAATAAATTAGAATTTATTTAGGTTTAGTGTAGTATTAGGTTGATTTATCTTAAGGTTGTATTCTTAGTCTAGGTTTTAGTTGCGTTATCTATGACAAACTTATGTATGGCCGCGTACTTTCTGGAAGAGACGAGAATGCTCGTGAATCGAAGAAGGATGGATGGTTCTCGAATAGTAGGCAGACCCTATATATAGGGCCGGACGCCGCGTATGGAGTTAGTCAAATATAACCAACGGTAGTGATCGCTAGATGTTAACGCGAAGTTAATAGGCGGATTAAAGTAGCAAGTTATTAGTAAGTTTAAGTGCGTGTTTTTGTACATAATTTGTCGAAATAAATTGACGTATCGTTTTTAATAATTGCGAGTTTTAATTTGTCGTTGTGAACCCGTAACAATATATATATTTTATTTTTCACAGTTTTTTTTTTGTAGGTACGCCTCTGGGTTCGGGATGCAGGCAGGCAAGCAGGCAGTTGGCGGGCGCATATAATTGTCGGCGTCCGAAGGAACTGTCAAAGGGCGCGTACGGAACAGCAGTGGCGCCATCGTGGTGGCCAAAAAAAGAACACAAACAAAACGAACACGACGACATCCAAATCCGTCAGCAGCTTTAAGAAGAATCGAGCCAAAAAAAAGGAAGACATATCAACAGATACACATCATATTCTTGGTTGCCTAGAAATAAGTATAATAAAAAAAATACTGCCTATTTAAAAAAAATGCGCACACCAGGGCTGGATGGACACTACCAAAACTTCTTAAAAAATATCAAATAAACATACTTTATTTAATAGAAACTTATTGCAATAAAGCCAGGCAGTAATAGTACCGGGCAGTATTCTGACACGATTGAAAACTGAGCATTGATGTTTAAAAATTCATATACCTACCAAAGTCAAATTTATAAATCCATGCGTTTATTTTCCTTTTAATAATGGCGGCTTTATGAATTCCAGTTCTTATAATACACAAAGGCCTAATTTTGAAAGCAGACAACTATTTTTATAATGCGAAACTGGCAAAATAGTGCCCGGGACTATTATTGCCCGTCTTTATTGCAAGAAGTCCTTAATATTTATAAATGTGCAATTATTATAGTCATTTTATTATCCTAATCAAGTTAATCATAATACTGAACAAACAGGCTCCAAAGTACACGCGTTTTGAACAGAAACAAAACAAAACAACAATGAAGAAACAAAATAGCCTTTTGGAGCAAAAAACTGTCGACTTGCTTCCCACGTCAAACCATCATCACCGCGTTTGTATAGTTGTCTCTAATTCTAATTAGGTTGCCATGGATTCAGTCACAGTAAATATACACCTATATGTCAGATGGATACAGTATTGTCACTGTGAATGACCCAAAAATACATTATTTAGGTATTAGACAAAGCAAGGCCAACACAAAAATAGAGGCCACGACCCTGAAAAAATCAGCTGTTCTCCCGGGGCTGAATTTTACATTGGGTCTTATGGGAGGTCAGAAGTTTTTTTATGATATTTTAAAAATGGCACTACAGATTTCCGCAAAATTTCAGTCAAATATTCTCAGACACCATCCCGATATTCCACCAAAGGTTTGTAAGGAAGCAACATGATTAAAAGGTTAAAATCTTCAAGATTTAGCATTCCTTATTTTGAATTCAAATTACCCGCCATGTACCACATGCCAACTGTTATATTTGACATGTATTTGACTTTGTCATATGTGATTGTCACATTCGCTTCTGCTTTAAACTTAATTTTTGTGTGAGCTAATGAAGCGGCTATGAAAAATTAGGGCTTACTATACATTTTAAAATACTCTGCCAATATATGGGCCCCTAAGCTCACACTAGGTACTATAGTTATAGTGTACGTGTGAGCTAATATAACTAAAAACTGAAATATATTTTATTCAACTCCAGACTAAATTACCTTTTCTTTGATACCACACAAGCCATGTTTTGACTTAAACTCAAATTTTTGGAATCTACCCCCACCCTTAAGAAAAACAAAAAACTAAATTGTATTTTGTTAAACTCCGGACTCAATTACCTTTTGTTTGATATCACACACGCCATATTTTCACTTAAACTCTAATTTTTAAAATATACCCCCACCCTTTTTTTTAAATACATTAAAATGTATTTTGTTTAACTGCAGACTCAATTACCTTTCGTTTGATATCACACACGCCATATTTTCACATAAACTCTAATTTTTGAAATCTACCCCCACCCTTTTATTTGGTTTGTGTTCGGTGGATTTTGTTCATTTTTAAATGGGACCATCTCGACGCAAGACCCAGCCTAGGTACCAAATTTCATTAAAATCGGCCAAGCGGTTTTTGAGTTATGCGCGTTGGTCGTTACAGACAGACATACAGACAGACAGACAGACATACAGACAGACAGACAGACAGACAGACAGACAGACAGACGGCGCAACAAAAAAGTTTCAAAATCATCTGAAACGCAAAGATATATAAAAAATTTTGAAATCGGAGCAACTTTTTTTTCTCGAAAAAATTAGGATCACCATAGCTCACACTACTATAGTATAGTATATGTGTGAGCTAAAAAATGTTCTGCCAGAATAAAGTAAAAACAATCTCAAAAACGGCTTCATTAAAAAAAAATCAAATATCCATGAAACGTCATTCCAACTTCAATATTTTAAAGACAATCAGCTGTGTCGTAACGTAACCATCAAAAAAAAATCAGCCCCGGATGTGACGTCAACAAAGTGGAGGATCGTGGTCCGTCCATTTTGATAGCCCTGGACAAAGTAGGTACAATATTTAAAACCAGAGCTTTTGAAATGAACAGGCCACAATCCTTTACTTTGTTGACGTCACATCGGGGGCTGATTTTTTTTGATGGTCATGTCACGACACAGTTGATTGTCTTTAAAATATTGAAGTTCGAATGACGGTTCATGAATACTTGATTTTTTTTTAAATAAAGCCGGTTTTGAGATTGTTTATACTATATTCTTGCAGATTTTTTTTTTAATGTATAGTAATCCTTAATTTTTGAGAGCCGCTTCATTAGCTCACACAAAAATTCAATTTAAAGCAGAAGCGAATGAGTTCGTTTCTGCGTGGAAGATAATCGGATTACCTACCACTCGGTAGACTAATATAGTTATTTACATGTGTTCACAAAAATTACAACATTAAAAAATTATTTTTTTGTAGTTTAATTTTGTTTTAAAAAGATTAGCGCTGGTATTTTTGCCTTCTAAATGAACTTAACTGTAATAAATCATTAAAAAATCGAAAAAGTTCTACAATAGAAACAAATAAACAAATGCCATGACAAACACAGATGACAAGTAGTAGTAGTAGTAGTGGGGGGGGGGGTTGACCCGCAGGTCTGACAACTTTTTGCCATGCCCCAAGTCTGTCCCTTAACCCACTCTCTGCACTTCCCTTTGATGGTCGGGTAACTCATTGGGCCTTCCTGTTCTCTTTACAAAGTCCAGTAAGTCTGCCCATTTGAGCATGTGCAGTTCTTCCTCGCTCAGAGTTGGCGCTCCGAGTGCCTGTTGTCTTATCCTTGCGTAGGCCTCGCATTCTGCCACGAGGTGTCTTGATGTCTCTTCTTCCGGTCCACAGGCTGGGCAGGTAGGGTCATTCTCGACTCCTATACGTGTCATGTGCCTCCTCAACCGGTTAGAGTACCTATCAGCAGTCCGAGGTCTTTTCGTGTCCGTCCCAGCATCCATCTAATTCTGGACGCTTTTGGACGGTCTACGAATTCTCTGGTCTGTCTGCAACCCGTTCCTGTTTCCCAGAAGTTTAATAGCGCGTCCTGGGCCTATTTACACAGATGACAAAGTCAAATACATGTAAAATATAACAGTTGGCATGCGGTACATTGCGGATAATTTAAATTCAAAATAAGGATTGCTAAATCTTGAAGATTTTAACCTTTTAATCCATCTTGCATTCTTAATATATTTCACTGAAATTTCGCGGAAATCTGTAGTGCCATTTTGAAAATATTCTAAATAAACCTCTGACCTCAGGTCAGATTCAGGGACGTGGCCTGTATTTTTTATTGGCCTTGGTAAAACTTACTTAATAAAATTGTAGCAACACAATATAATATATAAAAATAAATAATAATAAAGGAGATAAAATAAAAATTAAACATAAAAAATCTCATTTAAATCAGATTCAGCTAAAAGTGTCCTTAGTAGTCCAATGGCATCTCTTTGAATGACTTATCCTTCTATCCATTATTATAATTAATGCTATTATATTATATGTTATTATTATTTTATTAGGATAATATAGCATCTATACTACCCACTGCCACATGTACTTCTTACATCATGATACTTTTATTTTAGTTTAAAATTTTGCATTTCTAAATATCCTAATAAAACTTTTTATATTTGCAATGTTAATATATTTACTGTGGCCCTATATTCCATAGTCTAATATATCCGATGTCAAAAAACAAGTGACCCGTCGTCATCATCGCATCGCGGTTTGCTCTGGATGGATGTCGTCATTTTTTATGTTTTTTGTTTTCTGTTTTTTTTTTATAATCGTATTTTGTAGTCGTGTTTCTTTTGTCTTTTTCGATGGCGCGACTTGGTTCATCGGATTATGGCTCCACTGATCGACTCTATTATTTTTCATTTTTGATGGCACAAGACACTATCAACCCTACATACTTTGAACAGTAAAGATTCTGTTAAAAAAAAATTAAAAATTCATATCTCTTTAGTCGTGACTCTTAGGACCCAAGGTCCAAGGTTGAAAAGGTAGCAAATAACCCCAACAATATCCCAAAAAATTTTAACGGTTCATGTGCCGAACACCCTGTATTTTCTTCTACTTGTGTATATTATTTTTGCGTCTTTGTATTGGTACAAGCGGTTATTCCTAGAGGTCGTTTGAGATCAGTGGTCCACATGATTTTTTAAGCAAATTTATGTAAAGAAGCAATGTCTGAAAAAATGGAGGATTTTAATTTTTACCCATTTCCCCCAGTCTTTGCAGATTTGACAGCGTTTTTATTTCTATGATTAACATTCAGCAAATAGTTAAAAAATCATTGATTAAAGTTTTAATTTGTTTGTTCAGTATGAAAATTCGTATGGGTATGGAGGGTTAAACTATCATGTCGAAAGAAGTATTGGGTACCAATTAAAACCTGATAGGTGCGCGGTTCTTATCTGATTGGGTTTTGATTATATTGAACGCCGCCTTGCAACATTTTTTCATCAAACTAAATAAAACGATTTTTTTGGAAAATTGCGAAAAGATGATAATATCTGTTTAAATACACCAATCTACTTCTTATTTTTTTTTCAGTAAAATATAGGCGAATGATTTAATTGATGTAATTTCGCCAAGCTGGCAATTTCGTATAATAGAACAAGAAAAAAAAAAGAAATAAAATAAAAGAGGTTGCCATCTATAGCTCTGGATAGATATAGAGAGCTGAATCAAACAAAAGAACGAAAGAAGGAAGGGAGAGCTGAGGCTGAGAGCTAAAGTCTGGACTCTGGAATCGGACATGCAATTCTCTAAAACGATCGTTATTGTTTGAAATGTTTGGACCCGGCACATAAAAGAGAGAATCACTTAGTTATATATTTACTGAATTAATGTTAGGCCGATGGACACAACTTAAATAATGTAGATTTTAAACAGGCTTTTGGCAGCATCTTAGGACAAAATTAAAGCAGTGTATCAACGATTTTACTCAGGGTTTTATGAACTTTGGACAAGTCCAAACAGAAGATAATTATTTTTTAAAGATTCGCCAGATTGGGACAAGTTTACATTTAGGGGTATAAATTTCCATAAGAGAATAAAAACAGATAGAATATAGAATTTATTAAAAAGAGACCGCAATACGCCCGAGTCCTGCAGAAAGCTTTGCAGCGTTGTCAAAGTTAACCTTCATAAATTACTATAGGCGCACGCGGTCGCACTCGTCTAAAGTGCGGACATTCTAAAACATTTTTTTAGGGCGAGAATTATTAATTGATTTGTCACCATACAAAAAGTGGACTATTAAAAACGTGAACATTTTATTTTTAAAATTTTATTAAATGTGAGTTATTTAGTTTAGTTAATACCTAGATCGGATGGCACGGATTTACCTCATGGGGTAGATCTCGGACTGGGTTGCTGTCTGCCTCATTCTGCCCAACGTAGAATGATAACAACAGATATTTGGTCCGGATCTCCCCTATGATGGAATGATTTTGGAGGTGTATTTTTTTCCACAATCATTTATATAATGGAGTAAAGTCCATATCATTATTTTTGGGATAACTTTCTATGATTTTTTTTTCGCTGGCCTAAGCTATTTGTTATGGTAACAGCTGATTACTATCAAAAAGTTATCTCAAAAATTATGGAATGGATTATAAATGTAGGTACACTATGACCTGTTGAAGATGTCCATCTACCTGTAAAGTGCTTCTAGTTTTGTTATCTTAATTCAATCTTTTAAAATTTTATTTTGTCAATGAGTCAATTTCTTTCTGGTTTTTTTTAATTACACAAATACTCTGGAAGCCTCGAAAGTAGGTAGAGTTTCATTGTTTGGCTACAACGTTTGAGTTGAACTGTATTTTAATTAAGATCTCCTTTATAAAACATTGGTATTAAAACACTGTGGCGCACTTAAAATTTTCTTATTTCTGAACCCCCCCTTCTCCACTGTATAAAAGTTACCGGGCATATCAATGCTTTTCCTAGCTGGAAAATACAGTTCTGCTTCCAGATATTTGTTTAATTACTCAGTAATTTTTATGATGTCGTAATTTTATATGTCACAAATTGGCAACGTTATTGTCTATTTACAGTGTCACAAAAATAAATTGTTTGTTTCATTACATGATAACTTGAGAACAACTCAAACGATTTTAACCCAATATAATACACAAGTTTTAAGTCGGCATTAGATTTTGGTTAAAAAAAAAGTTAGTTAAAAGTATTATTTAACAAATTTTACTTTAAAACAATCAACTTTACTAATAATTTTTTTGTTTGAAAATGTTCCTTTTTTGCTGTGGCGCAAGTCGCCTGCGAGCATTTTTCAAAATGTTCGTTTTTAGTTTAAAAGGTTGTTTAATTATAAAATTAAACAGATTTTCTTTTTTACCATTTTTCATAAATCTTCATTTTTAGTTAAATTTATTATTTAAACACAGGTGATCATGAGAAATTAGGTTTTAATAACATAAACTAACCTTCTCAAGTTTACCTATTTAAATAATATAAATTATTTAGTTTATAAAACAACACATTATATGGAATTTTATATTTTACAATTTATCACGAACCATAACAATTTTTGAATATAAAAAGAGAGGATTTATTTCAATAAAGCAGATTCAACATTTGATAGTTGTTCTCATTATACCTACTTAGTTTACTGTACCATAAGCCTTCTTGGTCATTGCAGGGAGTGAGGCTGCTCCCTGGCAGTAAACATTTTACTTTAATCCCGCTGCTTAACCAAGCCGAGTTAAGCAAGTGTAATTGTCAAGCACAGCTTGCACATTGGTCCTTCGAGCCGGATCAAGCACATTGGTCCTTCGAAGAAAGAAACCACCGCCGACGCCCGTAAGAAGAACACCACTACAGCCCAACCGTCCACTAGAGCGACCTTCCACGAGAAAGTCCGTCCACCTGCCTGTACGACTGTCCGTACACTTATCCTGTCCGAAACCACTACGCAAGAGAGCTTCAACCAGAGCGACCTTCCACGAGAAAGTCCGTCCACCTGCCGTACACTTGTCCTGTCCGAATCCACTACGCAAGAGAACTTCAACCAGAGCGACCTTCCACGAGAAAGTCCGTCCACCTGCCTGTACGACTGACATTTTAAAATGTTGTTTATTTGTAATAGAAAGTGAATTATTTACATTTAGGAACAAGCAGAATTTTAAGGTATTATTCTGGTTGTTTATCACCCCGTTCGATGAATGCACTTACATAAAACTGAAAAGTTGACCTTTCGCGAACCAAATAGCGGATTGTACTGACATTTTCGCTAAACTGGCAACGTACAAAAATCCTACCCCTGGCTTCACGGTATATTTAGTAATTATATGAACAAAACTCTGCAGAGAAAAAATTATGTTCAAAGGGACTGGCAGCGAAAAAAAGAGGGTCAGAATTTTGGATTATTTTATTAATGCTTGGCACAAAAAAATTGTTTGCTACAACTGATTTCTACATGAATATCTATATATATATTTATCGGTTTCACAACGTTCTACGTCTTCCGATACCCAATCTCCACTCGTTTCTGTTTGCCCATAATTCATCATCTAGGCCTCTTATTCTTATTTCACTGTCTATTCCTTCTCTCCAGCTTCTCCTTGGCCGTCCTCGTTTTCTTTTTTTTTTATGAATATCTACGGTCTTATATCTCTTCAAATTTTAAAATAAAGTAAAGACTTGGTATTGTAGTAAAAAAATGCGAAGCGTAATTAAAAATACACAGAAGTAGCCTTTAATCGTACTATCAAGTCTGGTAGGTACTACAGACACGTATTCAAACTCATTTTATACCGCAACCATATCCTCAAGGCATCAGGATAAGAAAAATTTGAAAATTTTAAACATTATTGAAGCACATTCCAAATGGTTTTAGATTAAAAAAACTAATTCTCGAGGCTTTACTGAACAAAAAAACTTTATTTATATATCTAACCACGTATAGCAATCTACTTTTTTAAGATGGTACTTCAGTGCTATAAATTTTTTGAAGAACCACTTGATGCGATTTACGAGAAAGACGTTTGAGTGACAACTGAGAGGAAAATGTCTAAAAATTCTTCGGTACCTGCAAGAGGTCGTTAGTGTCACGTAACAATCCACACTTTATGGATATAAGCACCTACATTTACTTATTTTTTTTTTATAGATTCATTTCCAATTTCAAAAAACAAAAAGTATATAGAAACAGCTTTCAAAAATATATTTTTAAAATATTCCAAGGATTGACAAAAATTGTCGGTAATAGAAGAAAGAGTAAAAATATTATTGCTGCGATGTGTAGCAGGAGATAAAATTGAGAAATTAAAAACGTCACGGCTCCTTTAGGCTTTTGCAAAGCGTCACAAAACGCTAAAGTGATAATCACAACAGCATGTGACGGTTATTCACGGGTAGTTGCAAAATATAACGGCGCACTGTGAAGCAGAAGGGGCGCCGGCGCCGGCCGACTCGCGTCTTCTTGGGGCGCCGGCAAACGCATTTTTGGCGGGACCACTTCCTCTGCCAGTTTCTCTTTTTTTTTATATGTGCGAATGTAATAATGGAATACTGCCTGTCCTACAAAAGTTAAACAGGCCAAACAGATAAACTGTTGAGTTGCAAAGAAAGAGAAAGACCGAAGAGAGAAGAAGCACAGAACAGTTGAAGATCGGGACCACCAAGGCATCTAGTTACCGGCGGTCGGCCGGCGCCCGCGTACTTCACGACTTTCACGTTTTATTTCGCATAAATCAAAAGTACACACATATAGCTACAACAAAGAGAGAGAAAGAGAAAAATAAATGGATCCATGAGAGATCTGATACCTTTCTAGCCTACTAGCATAATCCAAGTACACTCTACGCTCTACCAGCGATTAGATTTTGGTTTAAAAACAGTTTTTTTATAAATATCTCAGGAACTAAAGTTCCAATAGAGGTTTTAGTTATAACACAAATTATTGAAAAAAATCGCTTTATTATTACAATGAAACGTGTTCTTGCGGACACCTATTTTCCCTATTTCTTTACGTACAAAATTCACTCTTATAACCAGAAACTCTAAAAACCGGACGCGGACAATTTTGTTTGGTTAAAAAATTCTGTAATGTATTTTTCTCGATAACCATTACATCTACAACTGTAATATTTTCAGGCTAATATAAGGGACTCAGTAGCTTCTTCGTGGCACAGTATCAACGAAATGTTTTTTTTTAATTTTTGGTGAAAATTTTCCTGACCAAAGGGGTACCCAAAAAGTGCAGTTTTTTAATTTTTTAAAATTGTTAACTTTGTAAAAATATATATTATAATACATTAAATTAAACTGCTCGGGCCCCCCTTTAGAACGATATAAAAGATAAATTACAGGTGTTTATAATAATGCCGAGAGAGGCCGCCAAAGTCACTTCAGTTTTGAGTTTTGGCAATTTAAACATTTATTTATTTCTTACAAACACCAACCTTTAGAGCAACTTTTGGGGTCTTTTTTATTTCTTTGTGAGGCAAGCAATAAAAATATAACAATTGTTTTGACGTGTATCCAGTAGCAAAAAAGTTTACTTTTTTTTAAATTTTTTGAAAATTTTCAATTTTTGATTGTATTTTTCTCGATAACCATTACATCTACAACTGTAATATTTTCAGGCTAATATAAGGGACTCTGTAGCTTCTTCGTGGCACAGTATCAACCAAATGTTTTTTTTGAAATTTTTGTTGCAAATTTTCCTGACCTAAGGGGTACCCAAAAAGTGCAGTTTTTTAATTTTTTAAAATTGTTAACTTTGTAAAAATATATATTATAATACATTAAATTAAACTTCTCGGGGCTCTCTATAAAGCGATATAAAAGATAAAGGACAGTTGTGTATATTAATGCCGAGAGAGGCCGCTAAAGGCACTTCAGTTTTGAGTTTTGACAATTTAAACATTGATTTATTTCTTACAAACACTAACCTTTAGACCAACTTTTGGGGTCTTTTTTATTTCTTTGTGAGGCAAGCAATAAAAATATATCAATTGTTTTGACGTATATCCAATAGCAAAAAAGTTGACTTTTTTTTGAAGTTTTTGCAAATTTTCAACTTTTGATTCTATTTTTCTCGATAACCATTACATCTACAACGGTAATATTTTTAGGTTAGTATAAGGGACTCCGTAGCTTCTTTGTGGCACAGTATCAACCAAATGTTTTTTTTGAAATTTTTGGTGAAAATTTTCCTGACCAAAGGGGTACTCAAAAAGTGCAGTTTTTTAATTTTTTCTGAAACCTCACTTAACCGGACGCGAACCTCTGACAACGGGACGGAGCGCTGCACGACATGGGCATAAACATTATGTAGTGTGTTGGCAACAACGCACTCTAAGCCGGGAATTACCTTTTTTCGTTTTAATGCGGGACTGTTGTTTTTTATTTTTATTGTTAAGATGGGTAATAATAGATCTCTTTGAAATAGTGCCTAGTAAAAAGCTTCTTAATTTACGTTGAAAAAGTTGTTAACGTTTCGAAGAAGGAACATCTATCAGCACGAAAGATCGCTAAAAAATTCAATATCGAAAAGACTTAAGCACCGGAAATTGTTAATAAATATATATTAAAATTTCGCAGTTCTGTCTTATAAGCGGACACTTCTATAAGCGGAGTAAATCGACACCTTAAGTGTCCGCCCATAGAAGGTTTCCCTGTATTTCGAAAACCGCATATTGGCATTAGCATTTTTCGGACACTATTTTTCTAGCCATTGCATTGCCCGGGTTACAAAGTTAAACATTATAAAGTCGAGAAAATTTTCTTCATTGTCATTAAATTATCCGCATCAAAGTGTTCTAAAACTCTATAACATCTTTATTAAATCTTAAAAATAAGATAGAAAATTAAAATCTGATAAAAGTTGACAATTTACATGGAGGATTAAAAAAAAAATAATCTGAAAAAGGATCGGTTTCTAATCTAACCCGACTAAGAGAGTGATTTAGAAACACCAAAAAGATTAAAATTTTCCACTTTGGTTGGCACTTTGCGGCATTTTAAAACAATTTGAAACGGTACCCTTGAGTACCATCCAACTTTCGTCCACACTTGCACCACACTGGCACTCTCTCTTCCAAGTTTCCATATTGGTGTTATTGTGTTAAAGCACTTACACAAGTTTAAAAAAAAGTCATACTTAATAGAAATAAAAAAAAACCTTGGATAAATAGGCATAAAACAAAATAAAATAAATAAAATCGCCAACACACAATTCAATAAAATAAATTATAATAAATTTTCACAATAGATTTATAATTCAAAACAAGTAAAAAGTTTAAAAAAATTAAAAGTAAAAACAATAAAATAAAAATTCCAGGAAGAGTAGGTCACCCCCAAAAAGATTACATTCTACACATACATATTGTTCAAATTAATAAAAAGTAGTTTGGAGCAAGAAAAAATCTAAAAAGTTATTATTTCCCATTAGAAAAAGCACAAACATTTCTGAGGGCACGGCAGTGCTTCGCCAAGTTCGCGCTGCTGCACCATCTTTTCTTGAAACATTTCAGCCCATATTTGACCTATTTAAAACTCCACTTCGAAATGAGCTACGAATCTCAAACTTTGCGCAGTCGTAGATCTTCATAAAGTTAACAACTCCCCCAAGTTTCATGACCTTCCATAAAGTAGTAGAGTAGTTACGAAATTTCAAAAAACATCGAAATTACCACTCACTCACTCACTCACCTACTCACTCATGTATAGATCAACAAAATTCTACTGTACTTCCAGACATGCTGAAATTTGGCAGACTCCCCTATGGATGGGCGAAAAAATATAGAAACACAAAATATCGAAAATCAATGAACAGAACAGAACAGAACAGAACAGAACAGAACAGAACACAGAACACAGAACACAGAACACAGAACACAGAACACAGAACACAGAACACAGAACACAGAACACAGAACACAGAACACAGAACACAGAACACAGAACACAGAACACAGAACACAGAACAGAACATAACAGAACAGAACACAGAACAGAACACAGAACAGAACACAGAACAGAACACAGAACAGAACACAGAACAGAACACAGAACAGAACACAGAACAGAACACATAACAGAACACATAACAGAACACAGAACAGAACACAGAACAGAACACAGAACAGAACACAGAACAGAACACAGAACAGAACACAGAACAGAACACAGAACAGAACACAGAACAGAACACAGAACAGAACACAGAACAGAACACAGAACAGAACACAGAACAGAACACAGAACAGAACACAGAACAGAACACAGAACAGAACACAGAACAGAACACAGAACAGAACACAGAACAGAACACAGAACAGAACACAGAACAGAACACAGAACAGAACACAGAACAGAACACAGAACAGAACACAGAACAGAACACAGAACAGAACACAGAACAGAACACAGAACAGAACACAGAACAGAACACAGAACACAGAACACAGAACACAGAACACAGAACACAGAACACAGAACACAGAACAGAGAACACAGAACACAGAACACAGAACACAGAACACAGAACACAGAACACAGAACACAGAACACAGAACACAGAACACAGAACACAGAACACAGAACACAGAACACAGAACACAGAACACAGAACACAGAACACAGAACACAGAACACAGAACAGAACACAGAACAGAACACAGAACAGAACACAGAACAGAACACAGAACAGAACACAGAACAGAACACAGAACAGAACACAGAACAGAACACAGAACAGAACACAGAACAGAACACAGAACAGAACACAGAACAGAACACAGAACAGAACACAGAACAGAACACAGAACAGAACACAGAACAGAACACAGAACAGAACACAGAACAGAACACAGAACAGAACACAGAACAGAACACAGAACAGAACACAGAACAGAACACAGAACAGAACACAGAACAGAACACAGAACACAGAACACAGAACACAGAACACAGAACACAGAACACAGAACACAGAACACAGAACAGAGAACACAGAACACAGAACACAGAACACAGAACACAGAACACAGAACACAGAACACAGAACACAGAACACAGAACACAGAACACAGAACACAGAACACAGAACACAGAACACAGAACACAGAACACAGAACACAGAACAGAACATAACAGAACAGAACACAGAACAGAACACAGAACAGAACACAGAACAGAACACAGAACAGAACACAGAACAGAACACAGAACAGAACACAGAACAGAACACAGAACAGAACACATAACAGAACACAGAACAGAACACAGAACAGAACACAGAACAGAACACAGAACAGAACACAGAACAGAACACAGAACAGAACACAGAACAGAACACAGAACAGAACACAGAACAGAACACAGAACAGAACACAGAACAGAACACAGAACAGAACACAGAACAGAACACAGAACAGAACACAGAACAGAACACAGAACAGAACACAGAACAGAACACAGAACAGAACACAGAACAGAACACAG
Organism: Aspidapion aeneum; assembly: GCA_963576565.1. Lineage (NCBI taxonomy): Eukaryota > Metazoa > Arthropoda > Insecta > Coleoptera > Brentidae > Aspidapion > Aspidapion aeneum. Next base: position 46,808 of record CAUYVT010000070.1, read on the forward strand.
AACAGAACACAGAACAGAACACAGAACAGAACACAGAACAGAACACAGAACACAGAACACAGAACACAGAACACAGAACACAGAACACAGAACACAGAACACAGAACACAGAACACAGAACACAGAACACACAACACAGAACACAGAACACAGAACACAGAACACAGAACACAGAACACAGAACACAGAACACAGAACACAGAACACAGAACACAGAACACAGAACACAGAACACAGAACACAGAACACAGAACACAGAACACAGAACACAGAACACAGAACACAGAACACAGAACACAGAACACAGAACACAGAACACAGAACACAGAACACAGAACACAGAACACAGAACACAGAACACAGAACACAGAACACAGAACACAGAACACAGAACAGAACACAGAACAGAACACAGAACAGAACACAGAACAGAACACAGAACAGAACACAGAACAGAACACAGAACAGAACACAGAACAGAACACAGAACAGAACACAGAACAGAACACAGAACAGAACACAGAACAGAACACAGAACAGAACACAGAACAGAACACAGAACAGAACACAGAACAGAACACAGAACAGAACACAGAACAGAACAGAACACAGAACAGAACACAGAACAGAACACAGAACAGAACACAGAACAGAACACAGAACAGAACACAGAACAGAACACAGAACAGAACACAGAACAGAACACAGAACAGAACACAGAACAGAACACAGAACAGAACACAGAACAGAACACAGAACAGAACACAGAACAGAACACAGAACAGAACACAGAACAGAACACAGAACAGAACACAGAACAGAACACAGAACACAGAACACAGAACACAGAACACAGAACACAGAACACAGAACACAGAACACAGAACACAGAACACAGAACACAGAACACAGAACACAGAACACAGAACACAGAACAGAACATAACAGAACAACACAGAACAGAACACAGAACAGAACACAGAACAGAACACAGAACAGAACACAGAACAGAACACAGAACAGAACACAGAACAGAACACAGAACAGAACACAGAACAGAACACAGAACAGAACACAGAACAGAACACAGAACAGAACACAGAACAGAACACAGAACAGAACACAGAACAGAACACAGAACAGAACACAGAACAGAACACAGAACAGAACACAGAACAGAACACAGAACAGAACACAGAACAGAACACAGAACAGAACACAGAACACAGAACACAGAACACAGAACACAGAACACAGAACACAGAACACAGAACACAGAACACAGACCACAGAACACAGAACACAGAACACAGAACACAGAACACAGAACACAGAACACAGAACACAGAACACAGAACACAGAACACAGAACACAGAACACAGAACACAGAACAGAACAGAACAGAACAGAACAGAACACAGAACACAGAACACAGAACACAGAACACAGAACACAGAACACAGAACACAGAACACAGAACACAGAACACAGAACACAGAACACAGAACACAGAACACAGAACACAGAACACAGAACACAGAACACAGAACACAGAACACAGAACACAGAACACAGAACACAGAACACAGAACACAGAACACAGAACACAGAACACAGAACACAGAACACAGAACACAGAACACAGAACACAGAACACAGAACACAGAACACAGAACACAGAACACAGAACACAGAACACAGAACACAGAACACAGAACACAGAACACAGAACACAGAACACAGAACACAGAACACAGAACACAGAACACAGAACACAGAACACAGAACACAGAACACAGAACACAGAACACAGAACACAGAACACAGAACACAGAACACAGAACACAGAACACAGAACACAGAACACAGAACACAGAACACAGAACACAGAACACAGAACACAGAACACAGAACACAGAACACAGAACACAGAACACAGAACACAGAACACAGAACACAGAACACAGAACACAGAACACAGAACACAGAACACAGAACACAGAACACAGAACACAGAACACAGAACACAGAACACAGAACACAGAACACAGAACACAGAACACAGAACACAGAACACAGAACACAGAACACAGAACACAGAACACAGAACACAGAACACAGAACACAGAACACAGAACACAGAACACAGAACACAGAACACAGAACACAGAACACAGAACACAGAACACAGAACACAGAACACAGAACACAGAACACAGAACACAGAACACAGAACACAGAACACAGAACACAGAACACAGAACACAGAACACAGAACACAGAACACAGAACACAGAACACAGAACACAGAACACAGAACACAGAACACAGAACACAGAACACAGAACACAGAACACAGAACACAGAACACAGAACACAGAACACAGAACACAGAACACAGAACACAGAACACAGAACACAGAACACAGAACACAGAACACAGAACACAGAACACAGAACACAGAACACAGAACACAGAACACAGAACACAGAACACAGAACACAGAACACAGAACACAGAACACAGAACACAGAACACAGAACACAGAACACAGAACACAGAACACAGAACACAGAACACAGAAGACAGAACACAGAACACAGAACACAGAACACAGAACACAGAACACAGAACACAGAACACAGAACACAGAACACAGAACACAGAACACAGAACACAGAACACAGAACACAGAACACAGAACACAGAACACAGAACACAGAACACAGAACACAGAACACAGAACACAGAACACAGAACACAGAACACAGAACACAGAACACAGAACACAGAACACAGAACACAGAACACAGAACACAGAACACAGAACACAGAACACAGAACACAGAACACAGAACACAGAACACAGAACACAGAACACAGAACACAGAACACAGAACACAGAACACAGAACACAGAACACAGAACACAGAACACAGAACACAGAACACAGAACACAGAACACAGAACACAGAACACAGAACACAGAACACAGAACACAGAACACAGAACACAGAACACAGAACACAGAACACAGAACACAGAACACAGAACACAGAACACAGAACACAGAACACAGAACACAGAACACAGAACACAGAACACAGAACACAGAACACAGAACACAGAACACAGAACACAGAACACAGAACACAGAACACAGAACACAGAACACAGAACACAGAACACAGAACACAGAACACAGAACACAGAACACAGAACACAGAACACAGAACACAGAACACAGAACACAGAACACAGAACACAGAACACAGAACACAGAACACAGAACACAGAACACAGAACACAGAACACAGAACACAGAACACAGAACACAGAACACAGAACACAGAACACAGAACACAGAACACAGAACACAGAACACAGAACACAGAACACAGAACACAGAACACAGAACACAGAACACAGAACACAGAACACAGAACACAGAACACAGAACACAGAACACAGAACACAGAACACAGAACACAGAACACAGAACACAGAACACAGAACACAGAACACAGAACACAGAACACAGAACACAGAACACAGAACACAGAACACAGAACACAGAACACAGAACACAGAACACAGAACACAGAACACAGAACACAGAACACAGAACACAGAACACAGAACACAGAACACAGAACACAGAACACAGAACACAGAACACAGAACACAGAACACAGAACACAGAACACAGAACACAGAACACAGAACACAGAACACAGAACACAGAACACAGAACACAGAACACAGAACACAGAACACAGAACACAGAACACAGAACACAGAACACAGAACACAGAACACAGAACACAGAACACAGAACACAGAACACAGAACACAGAACACAGAACACAGAACACAGAACACAGAACACAGAACACAGAACACAGAACACAGAACACAGAACACAGAACACAGAACACAGAACACAGAACACAGAACACAGAACACAGAACACAGAACACAGAACACAGAACACAGAACACAGAACACAGAACACAGAACACAGAACACAGAACACAGAACACAGAACACAGAACACAGAACACAGAACACAGAACACAGAACACAGAACACAGAACACAGAACACAGAACACAGAACACAGAACACAGAACACAGAACACAGAACACAGAACACAGAACACAGAACACAGAACACAGAACACAGAACACAGAACACAGAACACAGAACACAGAACACAGAACACAGAACACAGAACACAGAACACAGAACACAGAACACAGAACACAGAACACAGAACACAGAACACAGAACACAGAACACAGAACACAGAACACAGAACACAGAACACAGAACACAGAACACAGAACACAGAACACAGAACACAGAACACAGAACACAGAACACAGAACACAGAACACAGAACACAGAACACAGAACACAGAACACAGAACACAGAACACAGAACACAGAACACAGAACACAGAACACAGAACACAGAACACAGAACACAGAACACAGAACACAGAACACAGAACACAGAACACAGAACACAGAACACAGAACACAGAACACAGAACACAGAACACAGAACACAGAACACAGAACACAGAACACAGAACACAGAACACAGAACACAGAACACAGAACACAGAACACAGAACACAGAACACAGAACACAGAACACAGAACACAGAACACAGAACACAGAACACAGAACACAGAACACAGAACACAGAACACAGAACACAGAACACAGAACACAGAACACAGAACACAGAACACAGAACACAGAACACAGAACACAGAACACAGAACACAGAACACAGAACACAGAACACAGAACACAGAACACAGAACACAGAACACAGAACACAGAACACAGAACACAGAACACAGAACACAGAACACAGAACACAGAACACAGAACACAGAACACAGAACACAGAACACAGAACACAGAACACAGAACACAGAACACAGAACACAGAACACAGAACACAGAACACAGAACACAGAACACAGAACACAGAACACAGAACACAGAACACAGAACACAGAACACAGAACACAGAACACAGAACACAGAACACAGAACACAGAACACAGAACACAGAACACAGAACACAGAACACAGAACACAGAACACAGAACACAGAACACAGAACACAGAACACAGACACACAGAACACAGAACACAGAACACAGAACACAGAACACAGAACACAGAACACAGAACACAGAACACAGAACACAGAACACAGAACACAGAACACAGAACACAGAACACAGAACACAGAACACAGAACACAGAACACAGAACACAGAACACAGAACACAGAACACAGAACACAGAACACAGAACACAGAACACAGAACACAGAACACAGAACACAGAACACAGAACACAGAACACAGAACACAGAACACAGAACACAGAACACAGAACACAGAACACAGAACACAGAACACAGAACACAGAACACAGAACACAGAACACAGAACACAGAACACAGAACACAGAACACAGAACACAGAACACAGAACACAGAACACAGAACACAGAACACAGAACACAGAACACAGAACACAGAACACAGAACACAGAACACAGAACACAGAACACAGAACACAGAACACAGAACACAGAACACAGAACACAGAACACAGAACACAGAACACAGAACACAGAACACAGAACACAGAACACAGAACACAGAACACAGAACACAGAACACAGAACACAGAACACAGAACACAGAACACAGAACACAGAACACAGAACACAGAACACAGAACACAGAACACAGAACACAGAACACAGAACACAGAACACAGAACACAGAACACAGAACACAGAACACAGAACACAGAACACAGAACACAGAACACAGAACACAGAACACAGAACACAGAACACAGAACACAGAACACAGAACACAGAACACAGAACACAGAACACAGAACACAGAACACAGAACACAGAACACAGAACACAGAACACAGAACACAGAACACAGAACACAGAACACAGAACACAGAACACAGAACACAGAACACAGAACACAGAACACAGAACACAGAACACAGAACACAGAACACAGAACACAGAACACAGAACACAGAACACAGAACACAGAACACAGAACACAGAACACAGAACACAGAACACAGAACACAGAACACAGAACACAGAACACAGAACACAGAACACAGAACACAGAACACAGAACACAGAACACAGAACACAGAACACAGAACACAGAACACAGAACACAGAACACAGAACACAGAACACAGAACACAGAACACAGAACACAGAACACAGAACACAGAACACAGAACACAGAACACAGAACACAGAACACAGAACACAGAACACAGAACACAGAACACAGAACACAGAACACAGAACACAGAACACAGAACACAGAACACAGAACACAGAACACAGAACACAGAACACAGAACACAGAACACAGAACACAGAACACAGAACACAGAACACAGAACACAGAACACAGAACACAGAACACAGAACACAGAACACAGAACACAGAACACAGAACACAGAACACAGAACACAGAACACAGAACACAGAACACAGAACACAGAACACAGAACACAGAACACAGAACACAGAACACAGAACACAGAACACAGAACACAGAACACAGAACACAGAACACAGAACACAGAACACAGAACACAGAACACAGAACACAGAACACAGAACACAGAACACAGAACACAGAACACAGAACACAGAACACAGAACACAGAACACAGAACACAGAACACAGAACACAGAACACAGAACACAGAACACAGAACACAGAACACAGAACACAGAACACAGAACACAGAACACAGAACACAGAACACAGAACACAGAACACAGAACACAGAACACAGAACACAGAACACAGAACACAGAACACAGAACACAGAACACAGAACACAGAACACAGAACACAGAACACAGAACACAGAACACAGAACACAGAACACAGAACACAGAACACAGAACACAGAACACAGAACACAGAACACAGAACACAGAACACAGAACACAGAACACAGAACACAGAACACAGAACACAGAACACAGAACACAGAACACAGAACACAGAACACAGAACACAGAACACAGAACACAGAACACAGAACACAGAACACAGAACACAGAACACAGAACACAGAACACAGAACACAGAACACAGAACACAGAACACAGAACACAGAACACAGAACACAGAACACAGAACACAGAACACAGAACACAGAACACAGAACACAGAACACAGAACACAGAACACAGAACACAGAACACAGAACACAGAACACAGAACACAGAACACAGAACACAGAACACAGAACACAGAACACAGAACACAGAACACAGAACACAGAACACAGAACACAGAACACAGAACACAGAACACAGAACACAGAACACAGAACACAGAACACAGAACACAGAACACAGAACACAGAACACAGAACACAGAACACAGAACACAGAACACAGAACACAGAACACAGAACACAGAACACAGAACACAGAACACAGAACACAGAACACAGAACACAGAACACAGAACACAGAACACAGAACACAGAACACAGAACACAGAACACAGAACACAGAACACAGAACACAGAACACAGAACACAGAACACAGAACACAGAACACAGAACACAGAACACAGAACACAGAACACAGAACACAGAACACAGAACACAGAACACAGAACACAGAACACAGAACACAGAACACAGAACACAGAACACAGAACACAGAACACAGAACACAGAACACAGAACACAGAACACAGAACACAGAACACAGAACACAGAACACAGAACACAGAACACAGAACACAGAACACAGAACACAGAACACAGAACACAGAACACAGAACACAGAACACAGAACACAGAACACAGAACACAGAACACAGAACACAGAACACAGAACACAGAACACAGAACACAGAACACAGAACACAGAACACAGAACACAGAACACAGAACACAGAACACAGAACACAGAACACAGAACACAGAACACAGAACACAGAACACAGAACACAGAACACAGAACACAGAACACAGAACACAGAACACAGAACACAGAACACAGAACACAGAACACAGAACACAGAACACAGAACACAGAACACAGAACACAGAACACAGAACACAGAACACAGAACACAGAACACAGAACACAGAACACAGAACACAGAACACAGAACACAGAACACAGAACACAGAACACAGAACACAGAACACAGAACACAGAACACAGAACACAGAACACAGAACACAGAACACAGAACACAGAACACAGAACACAGAACACAGAACACAGAACACAGAACACAGAACACAGAACACAGAACACAGAACACAGAACACAGAACACAGAACACAGAACACAGAACACAGAACACAGAACACAGAACACAGAACACAGAACACAGAACACAGAACACAGAACACAGAACACAGAACACAGAACACAGAACACAGAACACAGAACACAGAACACAGAACACAGAACACAGAACACAGAACACAGAACACAGAACACAGAACACAGAACACAGAACACAGAACACAGAACACAGAACACAGAACACAGAACACAGAACACAGAACACAGAACACAGAACACAGAACACAGAACACAGAACACAGAACACAGAACACAGAACACAGAACACAGAACACAGAACACAGAACACAGAACACAGAACACAGAACACAGAACACAGAACACAGAACACAGAACACAGAACACAGAACACAGAACACAGAACACAGAACACAGAACACAGAACACAGAACACAGAACACAGAACACAGAACACAGAACACAGAACACAGAACACAGAACACAGAACACAGAACACAGAACACAGAACACAGAACACAGAACACAGAACACAGAACACAGAACACAGAACACAGAACACAGAACACAGAACACAGAACACAGAACACAGAACACAGAACACAGAACACAGAACACAGAACACAGAACACAGAACACAGAACACAGAACACAGAACACAGAACACAGAACACAGAACACAGAACACAGAACACAGAACACAGAACACAGAACACAGAACACAGAACACAGAACACAGAACACAGAACACAGAACACAGAACACAGAACACAGAACACAGAACACAGAACACAGAACACAGAACACAGAACACAGAACACAGAACACAGAACACAGAACACAGAACACAGAACACAGAACACAGAACACAGAACACAGAACACAGAACACAGAACACAGAACACAGAACACAGAACACAGAACACAGAACACAGAACACAGAACACAGAACACAGAACACAGAACACAGAACACAGAACACAGAACACAGAACACAGAACACAGAACAGAACACAACACAAAAGAAAATGAAGTTCTCAAGTGTCGATACTTTTTTTAATTTTTAATTTTGAAATTGATTTTCTTTCACAAAATCACTAATGTTCTTCAATAAAAAACCTCGTATGTCCTTTTGGTACATCATTTTTAACAAATCTCTTCATTAGTTGAAGTAGCATAAGATTACAGAATTATAAAAAAAATGGTGCTTTTCCGGACATTAATAAAAAGCTTACGAGGGTATAAAGGTGGGATTTTAGGTAATTTGAGAATAAAAATTAAAAAATTCATATCTCTTTAGCCGTGACTCTAACGACCGAAGTTCCAAGGTTGAAAAGGTAGCAAATGACCCCAACAATATCCCAATAAATTTTGACGGTTCATGTGCCGAACACCCTGTATATATTTTTGTTCGACATACCTATATCGGAACAAGTATGGACGAGGCTTATTGGGTTCGTTTTGGTGAGCGTATCCACTGTCCCGTTCGATTACCCAACCCTATGTCAAACACGCTTTCATCTGAGACCGATCGCAAGGTATCCTAAATTGGACAAATCTGAAATCACTCACCGAAAAACGAACAAAAAATTTGATATATCTGTTAGAAAATTGTTTTCTTTGGTCGCAAATTTTTGAAAAAAATACACAAATACAGGGCTCGGTTTGGTTTGATTTTGTGATAGTAAAGGTCAAAAAAGAATAAACATATTAAATTTTTTACAAATGTATAACATTTTACATCAATCATCGTTATTTGTTATAAATTCCTTAAACATTACAACTATCAATCGAAGTTTTGTGGAATTATATTTTAATAAATTATTTAAAAACAAAAAAATTTAAAAATTATTAGGTTTAAAAATCAGTTTTTTTTTGCCATTACATGTAGTGCTCATATTACTATTTTTTTAAAATATTTACGATCCTTTAGATATGTACAAAAATCAATTCGAATTTTTTTTGTTTATTAAATAGATCATAAAAAAATTGATAAATTGATATTTACATATATTACACCTTATCTTAACCTTAACCTGTAATTTTTTGGAAAAACGTAATACAGTATTTTTTGCTCATAATGAATTACAAATTTATTTGAAAATGTCAAATTTGTCATTTATAAAATTCATACTTTTTCCCCTCTCTTTATAAACTTGACAAACGCTATAACTTGTAAACATCTGTAGTTACTAGCATTACTAACCCTGATATGCACCGTAAACACTTAAGCGCGATTATGGGTTTAATCGCGATTAAGTCCTTGTTGCTCACATACAAAACAACAAAGAGGGAGAATGGATTAGCTAAGCCTTGATACGGTACATCCCAGGCTTAAGAATCATAGATATTAGCCTCGGATGTAGCTCAGAACAAACAAAAAATTAAATTTTCTATTTTATAGCATAAAAAACGCGTTGTGTAGCGTGGCGTTATGGATGTGAAAAATAATAGAGCAGCGTAACGGAAGTGACAACATCCATCCGGAAACGTAATCTCCATCACAGCGGTGGCGGGTGTAATTCGTGGCGCAAAAATAGACCCCTCTTAACTGCTACACATATAATTATGACATAGACCTTCGGAACATATATTTATTTTAAACAGCAAGTGAAATTAAAGAAAGAAAAATATGAAAAAAGTTTTTTGCTTCGGCCGGGAATCGAACCCGGAATCTCTTGCTATCTAGGCAAACATTCTAACCACTGAACTACCGAAGCCATACATAAATTTTCGAAAAACTTCAATCTATGCAGGCTGCGGTGTCTCAATACAAGAACGAGAAATTCTCAGGGTATTAACCCGACCAAGTCATCCAACTGATCTCTTTAATTCTTCTTTTCCACTGTCAAAGATATGATAACTCAAATTAGACGTAAAGAATTAACGTCTGACAGCATGAGATCACCTTTTCGTGTGTTAAAATTTCTGATCGCAAATGGGCGGTCAATTATATAGGCAATATCATCACTTCAAAAATAGACTGGTGTACTGTGGACTATGATGGAACTCATTATAACTCTTGGAGCTAGCCTTCTCAGTTACTCACCACCACAGAAAAAAAATGTTTTGTTAAGTGCACTTATAAATATAATAATTATATGTTTGTGCCGATGAGGGCACCCTCTACATGTGACAAATTTTTATGACTTTTTCTGGTCCGCGACGCTGCGAGAGACAATTTACGCGGACGTGACACGCTGGGATGACTCTTGCGTTGGCTTACTGGTAAGGGGGTTCGGGGGGAGGCAAACAATAACCCCCTCTAGTTCGCTAGATGTTTGCTCTAGATGTTGCAAAATTTAACATACAAAGGGGCGTCTTTAAAATAACATCTAAGTTTTTCAAAACTTTTTTTGTCCAAAAATTTTCTACGCGTTCGAAAAAATTTTTGTGGCTCGCCAAGTTTTAATAAAAAGACTGAGAAACTAATTTAAGGAAATAATCACGTTACTTTTAATTTTTTTCCTATTACGGTGGCGTACGCAGGGGGATTGAAGCCCCCCCAAAGCCACTGAATATTGACCCCTAAACATGTTTTTTTCCTAAAAATCAAGATTTAAATGTATCGATCTGCTCTCAAGTCCCCCCTCTGGATTCATCTCTGCATATCGATCTGCATACAAGATGCCCCCCAGGATTTATTTCTGTTTACGCCACTGTGTTAGAAAACTGACTTTTGGAGCGAAAAAATTTCTACGAATACACGGTAAATTGTCTTAAATCAAAATAAATTGATTTGAAGTAAAATAATTTGTGCTTTCCTATTCACGAAGAGAATATTTTCTTGATATAGGACAAAAAGTGTCTTGTCTTTTTATTTTATTGTGAAACAGAAATTGTTTTATTATAAATTGGAACTGAATTAATATAAGGCACCGTTTTTTCTGGAAACAAAATATTACTTATATGAAGACAATTTGCTTTGTTACAAAATGGAGTATACTGAAACAAAACAATTAAAGAAGAAAAATAAAGTCTCATTTCAAGATTAAACTGCGTTGAACTAAAAAGAAATATTTTAATTCAAAACAAATTGTTTTAAGGTAAAGAAAAAAACGTGTTTTCATTTTAGACAAAATTTTTTACCGTGTATTAAAAATTTGTTTGTGAAATGTTAGAAAGCCAGTTTGAACGAAGCCACTATGATAGTAAATCTAATCTGCCTATATAAAACTGTTTTTTAAAAACATTTTTTTGTTAATTTTTAATTTTTCTTGGTTTTTTTTAAAAACGTTGGGTATTAAATAGAGGCCTTAATAGTTTTTTTGTGATACACTTTCAGTAAAATTTGACGGATCCAAAATACATATCTACTCGCAAATAGGGGCAAAGTGGTTTCAGTCCCCCCCCCCCTTTCTTACCAGATTTTTTAAAATCACTCAATAAAATTAAAAAAACATTATAATTATTTTTAATCAAGAAGGCCATGGAAGTTGAGACTATGCCCCCTTCTATTTTGGGCTGCATACGCCCTTGGTGGCAAAAAAGTCAGCGACTCAGTTGGGGTGCAGTTGAAAATCAGCTCACGGAAGTGACTTGACAAAAAAACACGCAGTTAATGTTGCGAAACCGTGGCAAATTGTTATTGGTCTATTATTGGCATTCTATTAAGGCCACGTGACCTTTGTATATTGAACGTCATTGAGACTGAGCTGAGCTGAGCTGGGAGATGATACCCAAGGAGAAGAATCTCTAGTCACCCTAATGATGAATACCAAATGAATACAAGCACATTTAAAACACTAATGGATTTTTTGACAGGGCTATCAAAACGGACGGGGATCCTCCACTTTGTTGACGTCACATCGTGGGCTAAATTTTTTTTTGGTCACGTCACGAAACAGCCGGTTCATGAATATATGAATTTTTTTAAATAAAGCTGGTTTTGAGATTGTTTATACTATATTGTTGCAGAACATTTTTTGAAGTGTAAATTTCTATAGGCGCGTTTAGCAGTTTAGTGGGTACTGAATTGGACTGAACCCCCAGGCTCGGCTATGTAACGCTCATTCGGGTGAAGTCGGCCCGAGTTGACTAACTGTGAGAGGAACATTCAGCGAGCGATATGATGATGCAGATGAAGGCCAGTATTATTAATTTTGCCTTGTTGAAGTTTACACTTCTGCCGTGTAGTCTTAAGCACACACAATTTTTTTAAATGTATAGTAATTCTTAATCTATCAGAGCCGCTTCATTAGCTCACACAAAAATTAAGCGAAGCGAATATGTTCGTTTTTGCGTGGAAAGTAATCGGATTACCTACCTATCTATATGTTAATATTTGGCACTCGACAGACTTTTAAAACTTAATATAGTTATTTACATTTGTTTACAAAAATGACAACATCAAAAAATGGTGTTTTTTTAAGTATAATTTTGTTTTAAAAAGATTAACGCTGGTATTTTTGATCCTAAATGTAAAAAATAATTAAAAAATCGAAAAAGTTTTACAATACAAATAAATAAACACATGCAATGACAAACACAGATGACAAAGTCAAATATATGTCAAATATAACAGTTGGCATGCGGTCCATGGCGGGTAATTTGAATTCAAAATAAGGAATGCTAAATCTTGAACATTTTAACCTTTTAATCATCTTGCATCCTTACAAAATTTTAATGGAATATCGGGATGGTGTCTGAGAATATTTCACTGAAATTTCGCGGAAATCTGTAGTGCCATTTTGAAAATATCATAAAAAAACGTCTGACCTCCCATACGACCTAATGAAAAAGTCAGCCCCCCGAGAACAACTGATTTTTTCAGAGTCGTGGCCTGTATTTTTTTGTTGACCTTGTTTTTGGTTATAAAAATGTTTTAAAAGAAAATTTTTGATAATTAATGTTTGTCAATATAAAAATAATGTGCTTCAATAATTATGAATTTTTTTGTTTTGTTTTTATGGAATATAAAAAACCAGATCGTAAAAATTAAATATCTATTGAATAGCATTGAAACTGGATCTGCCGTGATATCATTAATTGATTTTTCTCACACTCACGACGAAGTGAGAAAAACAATTTCGCACGGCTGATAATTAAGCCGTTTCTGGACAATGGTCAATAAAAATCTTTTCAACATCATCTAGAGTAATGGCTGTAATCCCATGTTGTCACTAATAAAAATTTAACAATAAGAAACTAAAAAATAATGTTGGCGCGGCAAAGTATGGATTGATTTGTAAAAAAAATCTCACTCTTCAAAGTTTTGTAAATACATGTAGGTATCATAATTATAATACACATTGATTAATGGTAATAAAATATTAAATAAAAATAGCAGAGCAGAATAAGAAAATGTAATAAAAATATAAGAATTTTGTTTTTTAATAAAAAATTTTTTGTAAAAGTGGTACCAAGATGGGTACTGACACGGTAAATATAGAGCAATTAAATCTTAAACCTTGTAAAATATTTTTTTATCATCACTGTCTTATTTCTAAAATGTGGTGATCTGCTATAAGCCAGCAGAACAATATATGTTTATTAAAAAGGGATACCTACAGCGGTTCTAAAACTGTGAATGTTAAGCAATTAAATATTTTATCACTTTATTTACGATTATTGTGTATCTTTCTCGTCTTTTCTGTGTCTATTGCTTGACTAAAGCTAGTAGAGCAGCATAAAAATATGTAATAAAAATTAATAAAAAAAAATTAAGTAATTAAAAAAATATATATTTTTTTTTCTTAAATTATTTATTTTTCATATTTTCTGTGTCTATTCCTAGATCAAAGCTAGTAGAGCGGCATAATGTTTTTTTTTTCTAAAAATGGTATCAAGTTTAGTATCTATTGATAACAAATTTTGCTAACTTTAAAAATCTCGTTTTACTACCTTCTTTTAGCGCCCCACTCCCATCAAAATGTAAAAGTGTTATCCACTATAGTACCATAAAATTTTTGTACGTACCCAATTTGATTAAAATCGGTTGATTGGAATTTGAGTTATCGTGTCCTAGACTGTTAGATAGACAGAAACCATTATAAAATTTGTTAGTTAGACGTCTTTTAACCCAAAAAAAAACTTACAAATACTGAACAAAAAAAAAACTGGCGATCCAAATAGCCTTCGCTCCTTATTAAACATTTAATTAAATTAACAAAATTTTTATCAGTTTGGAATGTAGAGAAATGTGAACTTTACTAATTCTTTTAGTTCGATTTTAAAGATAAATTACGTTGAGCAACCGAAATAAGAAAATAATTTAAATTTGTTCCCATGGTGTTCAACCAGCGTCCAGTACCGACCAACCCGGGGCCTCTTTGTAACAAAGGCCCTACGAAAAAATTACTGAAAAAAATACACCTTCGAAAAAATAAATGAAAAACATACACCTACACTTTCGAAAAAATAACTGAAAAACATACACCTACACCTTCGAACAAATAGCTAAAAAACATAAAAGATGATATGTAACCGAATTATGAATAACGGGTAATCAAATTATAGACAATTTTTTAATCCTAGCCTATTTTTTAATCCTACCATATTACCGTGTGAACAAGTTCACCTTTAGGGGGCTAAATTTCCATAAGAGGATAAAAAAAACAGATACAATATAGCATTTATTAAAAAGAGACCGAGATACGCCCGAGTCCCGCAGAAAACTTTGCAGCGTTGTCAAAGGTGACCATGATAAATTGCTACAGGTGCACGGGGTCGCACTCGTCAAGAGGCGGAGAATCTGAAACATTTTTTTAGGGCAAAAATTATTACTTGACTTGTCACCATACAAGAAGTGGACTATTAAAAACGTGATCATTTTATTTTTAAAATTTTATTAAATATGAGTTATTAAGTTCCTAAAACACTTAATCGAAAAACACCTCAAACGATTTTAACCCAATATGATACACAAGTTTTATATGTCGGCATTAGATTTTGGTTAAAAAAGGATTTAGTTAAAAGTAGTATCTTATCAATTTTTGTTAAAAGAATTTTCTTTTGTATTTAAAACATTTTTGCCTGTGGCTTTACTTCAACATTATCTGAAAATTTTCGTTTTTGGTTTAAAAGGCATTACTATTCATAATTATGACATTTTTCTTGAAAATATTCTAAATGAGCTTCTTTGCCGCCCCCCTAAGGTTTTAACCATCCTCCCGCGTCCTATAAGCACGTTGCGTTCACGTGGTGTACCATTACCTTTGTTTGGATAAAATTAAATTATTGTTAGCTTATTGGTAAACTGTGGCGTAAAAAAATAGTTTTTAGTGAATATCAAACGAAAATCAATAACAAGAATAACACTTTAAAATTCTGTTCGTTTATAAAAATAAGTGAATTATTTACATTTAGGAACAAGCGGAATTTTAATGTATTATTCTGGTTGTTTATCACCCCGTTTGATGAATGCACTTACATAAAACTAAAAAGTTGACCTTTCGCGAACCAAGTAGCGGATTATACTGATATTTTTGCTAAAGTGGCAACGTTGGTCTATACAAAAATCCTACCCTTAGATAGATGGCTGGCCACGGGGTATGTCGTTACTATTAGATTTTATGTTAGTTTGTGGTTCTGCATTCTCACAGTCCCTGATCGGTCCTTATCTCCCGCCTGTGATCGTCGGGCCGTAGTAGATGGCATTTTTCGGCGGTGTCAAAGGCCCTCTCTTCGTCTTCTTCTTCTTCTTCTTGTTGCTTCGCGTTGTCGGCCCCAAGGACCACAGCAGACGCCACCTCGACCCTGGCTGATAGGCGCCACCTTACATTACTTGCGCATTGCTGGAAACAAAGCTTTTCTAACCTTAATTAAGTATCAACTGAAGTTTATCACTTTATCTGTATTCAGTGATCATAACTCAGTAAATATTGAATGAATTTTAGTAAAAAATAGCGATTTAATAGAATAAAGCCATGTAATAATAGTGTTAGGCCGTATTTTGACAATTTTGCATTGAGCACAGCTAATCTTTCAACATAAGGCTTTTGTTTACGATACCTACAAACCGAAATAAATACTCTCAACTTTTTATTTTAGATAAATAAACGATTTAGTTTGAAATTCGACTTTGGTGTGGCAATTTTGAAAGATCAACTGTCAGCCTGCAATGTAAATCTGTCAAAATACTGTGCCTTGTTCCATTAAGTCTCTAATAATTCATTGAAAACTCAACAACGGAGTGATTAATTTGGAGTTTGGAGATGTTTTTTAACAGAACAGACTGTCAATCCTCCAAGCTCTCATGGTATTTTTAGCAGTGATTTATTTGGAGGTATCTTTTGACAGAACAAACTGTTAATCTTCCAAAATATGTTGGCATTTTTATTCAGTATTGTTTCAAGAAAATTTAGCGCGGAACAGCCTTTATAAATTATTACCTTTTATTATAAAAAAACTTTTTTTCTTAAACGTGTTGTCGTCAAAATTTGTAACACTCATTTTAATACGAGTATCCTATACATTTATTTTCACATTATCATGCGTTTTTCTTTTTAACAAGAATTGACAAATTGAAAATTACCACACATAATTAGGCACAACAAACCTTCATTAAATACAGTTGTTTAAATTCGTATATACTTATGGGACAGAAGAGAATGAAGCGTGTCATTATAAAAGAATTTACCAAAAAACCAACAAAAGTAAATGAGTGTGGACACCCTTTATTAAAATTGTGAAAAGTTACAAAATGTGTGGCCAAATGACAGGGTGATTATATGCCTAAATTACTATGCATTTGCTTTTTTTTATAAGATCGGTTTTTTTTTTCTAAAATAAATCTAGTGGGAATAATGAATGGTCGACGGAAAAATATTTCTGCAATATTTTTTCAAGGAGGGGGAGGGGGGTTTAATTATCCGTTAAACTCTTTATTTACTTACTAAAAGTGCATATATTTTTTTCTAGAGGGGGGTAATTACCACGTTCGTTACCCCCTCTCGCTCCGCGCTTGGGAACAGCTGTTGGAGCATAAAAATCTTTATTTCGGCACATTTTCTTACTTTAGAGTGAATCATCTATTTGTACCTTGAAACCTCGACGTTTGTCCGAATTCATTAGTTGGGTAATTTATTTTAAGTGTTCATGTCTCTTGAGTTGTCAATAATGTTGACGGATACGCCATCTAGCAGAAACCCCCCCTACTTTTAACTAACTAAAACTAATTAGTCAGGTCATGAACATTTAAATGAAGTAAATGATAGATGAAGTTTGTGAATAAAAAAATCTTTTTTTGAGTCTTTTAAAACCGATCGTTTAAATGCGAATGTGCGTTTAACAAAAATTAAGTAAAACTCGTTCATGGTACACCTTTTATAGCGTATTTGTAACTTCGTCAAAGACGTGAGCTTTACTTGAAATCGACTTGGCTGTGCCTTATTGGGTTACAGCATTAAAACAGGGACGTATACCTAAAAACCATTCTTAAATTACGTAAATCTTAAAGGGGATGGGGAGGGGTGTTAGCCTTGGATTACACTTAATGTTTTTTAATGTGTTTTTGTTTTGAAAATGAGTTACATTAAGTTTTCCCCTTCTATAAAACAGTTTAGGTGCGCCACTGTTTTATGTCAGAAAAAAGTCGAGATTCCTGTGGTGTTAAATGTAGTCTAAAAAGACAACTTTCTTGCGTTCGAGGAAAAAACTGCGATGCTGCAGGACTCACTATGTATTTTAAATTAAATTATTAACTTTTTCCGATGGTTTCTTCAAAACCTGCTTAGTTCTTTCTCGTCACATATACATAATATACTACCTATTTCTGTTAAAGTGTTTTTATAATTTGCATACTGCACATTATATCCAAGGCTGATTTTCCTATTTTTACTTTCCATATCGATATCTTAAGTAGATATATGCAATTTTCATTCTCATTCATAATTTCTTTCTCTTTCCTTTCCTTTCCTCGCATAACAAAACCGCTCCCTTGACGTTAGGTACATGTATAGTATCTTTCCGTGCGATATTTCGAATATTCCATAATAAAAAGGTGCGTATTTACAGATTAAACGAACGAACACCGAACGACGAACGCAAACCTTATAATGGAAACACAAACAGAGCTTTTCGAAACATACATTTTTTAGCAATTTTTGGAACTTCGTTGGGATAGTGGTAATTAACCACTATGTCTGCCGTACCCTACGGAACCTTCTTTCGTTGTGGTAGTGGTAATTTTTCATTGACTGAATCAACAAGCAAAGCAGTTCCTCTAGAACGATTTCGACTTTTATAGATTGATGTACCTGCGAGGCTGAACAGGCAAATGTATGAGTAGGTGCCTTTGATGCACTGCAAACAACATTCATTTGCATGCCTCGTTGTGAGGCCGAATACGCATACGTAAGTGTATGTGCTTTGAAGGCGTGGCCAACAGCAACACGTAGCAACTCGCGGCATGCGAGGCTATCCGATCAGAGTGGGAACTTCAATCGAGCATTCAGTTAAATATTCTTCGTCTCAAGGCGCGTGTTTACTTAATCATGAATGCGAACGAGGCATTCGCTTGAACTCGTAGCGAGGCATTCAAATTCTGCCTCAAATGAATACGCGTTTTAATTACGTGCCTTTGAATCGCTGCAAACAACATTCAGTTATGTCTCAATGCGCGTCTGTACTTGAATATGAATGCGAACGAGGCATTCGTTCGGCCTCGCAGCGAGACATGCTAATATTAATACGCGCCTTTATGATATTTGATTGGTAGCTATATTAGATGGTGTATGGTGGTGTATATGTGTGTGGCAAAAATTTGCGAGAGCCCAATTACGATTAAACCGTTTAAAATGCCTGCGACTCATTTACAGAAACTTATGGTGCGTACGTGGGTACTGCCCCGGCCCGATTTGGCACAAAAGGGACGAAAACGGTGCTGCCTCGGATACTTGGAAACCAATATATTACACTAAGTGACTTCGTTAAGGAAAAACCACGATAAACACACTCTAATACTCCAAGCACTGACCATGCCACGGGATATATTATCAATAACTACCATGATCGGGATGGACAAAGTTAATTTTTGTGGCTGCCGCATCTAAAATTGTTCATTTTGAACCTTAAAATAAAAATTTTTGGGCATTTCAAACTTGAATTTTTTTCTTAAATTTTAAATGATTTTTCATAAATTTTTTTTCTGAATTTAGCTGTTGCTGATCTGTTATCCGATGTTTTAATTTTCATTTTGGACAAAAACTTGTTATCAATCTCACAGTTGTAGTAGTATTTTTTTTTAAAAGTAAAACACTGTTTTTGTTTGTAATAACTTAAACAAGGCATCAATTTTAAGCATATTATTTCTGTATTTGGTTTTAATTAATAATTTGATGATTTACAATTACTTAATTAATTCGAAAACTAAATTTAAATTAAAAACAAATATATTTCCAAATTTCTCCCCCTAAGGTCTCGCGTCCTATAACTGCTTTCACTATGGTCTGTCATTACCTTTGTTTAGGTTAGACTAAAAATGCATTAAAAAAAACCTAAAATTAAATAATAGTTAGCATACCAATAGATTAGTAAACTGTGTTATAAAATCAATATTTAACGAGAATAACATTTTAAAATTCTATTTGTTTGTAAAAGTAAGTGAATTATTTACATTTAGGAACAAGCAGAATTTCAAGATATATTTTGGTTGTTTATCACCCCGTTTGATGAATGCACTTGCATAAAACTAAAAAGTTGACCTTTCGCGAACCAAGTAGCGGATTATACTAATATTTTCGTTGATGATGGAGTAAAAATTGTGCTACATTAACAGAATACAATTCCTAAAGTTATTCTTTTATTGTTAAAACGAAAAAAAAATTCCTATGGGGATGTAATGGCGGTTTTTACGTCCGTTAATTAGTGTCTAAATGTGATTCGCGTTTATTTACTTAAATGCTTCTGCTGTTACTGCTGCTGCTGCAGTAGTGAATAATTAGACAACAGAGGTAATCTAATTATTATAATTTAGCATGGTTTATCGCAAAATACCTTTGCGGATGCGTTTAGCCATAAATGATTCAAATTATAGTTAGCTAACTGATCGCTATACACAATTCTTTTACATTTTACGATCCATTTTAAAGTGTTTTAGCATTTTCTGACATAGATTTTTTATTAATCAATTTTGGGAAATTTCTAAAATGTCCTAAGAGCCTTAAGCCACAGCTAATTTCAGAAAGACCACTTTGAAACGATTAGGAAAAAGTATGTTGCTTTCTGCGATAAATTTTCAACTTTTGGAGTCAATAGGCACATACAGCCATCCAGTGGTGTATTTAGAAAAAAGCTTTGGGGGAGGGAGGCAAAACAGTTTTGGGGGGGAGAGACAAGACCCCAATTTGCCGTGTTTTATGCTGTTTTATATTTGTGTTCATAAAATATGTAGAAAATATCTAAAAAAAAAAAAGTTTTGGGGCCTCCCGGACACCCCCGCTAAATACGCCACTGCAGTTATCCCTAAGACCCAATCGTTTTAAGTGTTGAGGGTATCCATTTTTGGAAAATACGTTATTTAGCTGCTGTCATTTTTGAGATGTCTACGATTTTTTTTTTTTTTTAATTGTGACAGGCAATGACGTTGATGCTATGAGAAAGTCTGTTGATAATTTAATTTGTAATATAAATTTGAAAACCGAGTGTTGCTAGCTGCTGTTGTTTGTAAGAGGTTATTTTTTTAAAATTTATATTTCAAAAACTGTGACTGATGAATTTTGACAAACTTTCTTGAAAAATATAATTCCTTATCTGACTTTAAAGATTGGGTTTACGATTCTTAAATTATGAATATTTGAACTTTTCCTAATATCTCCTTGCAGTCCCTTAACCCCACCAAAATTCAATCTATGGGTGCCGTGAAATTTTTGTGCCAAATTTAATTAAAATCGATTTGTCGGTTTTTGAGTGATTGTATCCCAGACCTACACCATCGAAAATGTTAGCAGTTAGGTCTTGTTTGACCAAAATATCTTCTTTTGAGTGAGTTTTTTTTAACCATGGGTGCACCCGGGGGGGGGGGCGCCCCCATCCCAAGTCTAAGATTTTTTTATGATATTTTCCACATATTTTATGAATGAAAATATAAAATAGCATAAGATACGAGATTATGAGGCCTCGAGGCCCCCCCAAGATATATTCCTGGGTGGGCTACTATTTTGATTATCCAAATAACACTAGCCCTCCACACCTCCGGTAGGTATGAATGACTAAAAAAGTTTCGTACCCTAAATTATAAGTCTCCTTTTATATATCTAGCTTAAAATAAAACGTATAATGATAGCATGCATTAATCGTATGTGTTGTTAAAGCTTATAAGTTCCCGCAGGAGCAGGAGCTGCTGGCGGTTGTGGCTGTTGGCAGCTAGCAGTAAATTTGCCGGCAGCCGGCAGCAAGCAGACAATTTAACCTGTCGCTAATTTAAAATTCAAACATGGATTTGCCGGGTCCCGGATACGTGATCCAATTTGACCCGAACAGCGGTTTCTCCATACCCTTCCACCCCCACCTCCCTCTCTCCCATCCCACTTCCAACCACCCGCTATGCATCTAATTACTCTGCCTATACGGAATACGTATACTGTTAAAAGTTCGAAACAAGATTTGATTTTTTTTAACATTTGAAAAACAAAAAGCAATGGCGTTCCCAGGAATATGTCTTGGGAGGGCACGAGGGTTTCGAGGGGGTTCCAGGAATCTATGATGTTTCATTTTATGCAATTTCATTTTTTTCACAATTTTTTTAAAAAATTTAGATTTGGAGAGCGGTTCTCGAGGGCCATCTTGGGTGCGACCATGCAAAAAGCATTAAATTTTTATGTCATATATATAAATCTGGACATTGTATTTATTAAGATCAGTATTTTAAGCATGACTATTCTTTAAATAAAAGTATCAAACGAACCTAATCTGGTAATAAGTAACTAATTCCTTCTTGTAAGGCTTAACAAAGGTTTAAACGAGTTTCAAGTTTATTTATTATTTCTCTTGTATACATTACAATGATCTTAATACTGACAAGTACCACCTGCACCCTTTTACAAATTTTATAACAGTTTTTTATATGACATTTTTGAATAAGGTAATTTTATTCGTAAATAGACAATTTTTGAGTGTAAGTAATGGTACCCAACTAAAAACACATTAATTGAAAATTCGCAAGCACCGGAAGTTGTGCAATAAATTTTGACGTCATTCGAACGTTGTTGACGTCACGCGCTGCATTTCAAATACTTCCGGGTCGGTCACGTGACAAATGGCAGCTTAAGAGAATCGACGAGTGTCATTATTGTCAAACTATTATACTGTCCATCCTCTCAACTCTCGACTTCTATTTATTGAGGGTGGATTTGGGGGTTACGCACCAAGCACTACGAATTCGAACGTTTTTCCAAGATACAGACACATAAAAATAGGCAAGAGACACTATTATAAGCAATGTATGCAATTTTAAAAGAGGAAAGACCCGAACCGAACCTAGCCGGGTGAACAAGTTCACATCTAAGAGCTGAATTTTCATAAGAGGATAATAAACAGATAGCATTTATTAAAAAGAGATCGCAATACGCCCAAGTCCCGCAGAAAGCTTTGCAGCGTTGTCAAAGGTAACCTTGATAAATTACTACAGGCGCATGCGGTCGCACTCGTCAAGGGGCGGACAATCTGAAACATTTTTTTTAGGGCGAGAATTATTAAGGTTGTCACAATACAAGAAGTGGACTATTAAAAACGTGAAAATTTTACTAACTGTGAGGTATTTAGTTCCTAATATACGATAACTTAGGAACACCTTAAACAATTTTAACGTAATATGATACACAAGTTTTATGTCGGCATTAGATTTTGGTTAAAAAAAAGAGTTGGTTAAAAGTATTATTTAACCAATTTTACCTTAAAACTATCAATTTTTCTTGATGTATCGATTTTTGTTTAAAAATGTTTCTTTTGTATCAAAAAAATTTTTGCCGTTAATGCATGTGAGCATTTAAAGTAATATTACTTCAATATATTCTGAAAATTTTTGTTTTTAGTTTAAAAGGCATTACTACTCAGAATTATGATATTTGTCTTGAATATTTTACTAAAAATGCATTTAAAAACCTAAAATTAAATAATAGTTAGCTTACTAATACATTTGTAAACTGTGGTGTAAAAAAATTGACTTTAGTGTTTGTAAAAGTAAGTGAATTATTTACATTTAGGAACAAGCAGAATTTTAAGGTATTATTATGGTTGTTTATCACCCCGTTTGATAAATGCACTTACTTAAAAGTGAAAAGTTGACCTTTCGCGAATCAACTAGAAAATTATACTGATATTTTCGCTAAACTGGGAACATTGATCTATTCTCCTGTGCAATCCTTATGGCCCATACAAAAATTCTGCCCCTAGATAGAAGGCTGCCACACGGTATAAAAATAAATACTTTTAAGCAAGAGCTTTTAATAAAAAAAATCATAAAAATATTTTTGTTCCAAATATTAGACTAAAGTTTAAGATGTATGTATGTACAAGCTTTATCTTGAAATCTATTTTTTTTGTTTAACTTTCTTGTTGAAGGAAGTATATTGGCAGGTTACGGATTGGATATGCATACGTAACACCAAAGTTATACGTATATGTTTACGTAAAATACCAATCAGATGTAGAATACAATACCTTGTGCCTTACAGTGTAACACATTAAAGTTTGGGAGTTGTTTTTCTCTCTGATTTCAACACACTGTCTGTTTTGGACCTAGCTAGAGCTGTGGATAAAGTTGTATGTTGTGTATGTGTGTCTGTGCGTTCTGTATCAACCAGAAAGGGGTGGCGAATCAATGTATCAAACTGTGGCTCTCTATTTATTGGGGTGCGCATTTAAAACATGACAAATAGGCTTTTGTTAAGTGGATGGAATACGTACAAATAAAATAAATCACTATTCGTTTTATTATCTGGATACATGTTCCAGGGGTGTTACACGCAAAAATTTTAAGCTACTGTAATTTTGCTTAATATTCTCGTCACGGGTTTGCCGTCAATTAGCAGAGACAGTGTGGAATTTGACAGAAGGAATTTCAATATTTGGTAGAAATGGAATTTAGTGTATTTGTGTGAAATTGTCGGTTTGTTAGGATATTCTACATGCAACTCATTTTTCGGCATCTGTGCGATGCAATTCCTTTAATAAATAACAATCTTATATATTTTGGTCAGTCTATTATTAGATCTCTCAAATAAAAAAATCTACGTTATACAGGGTGGCCCAAAAATATATCGACAAACTGGGGTGGTAGGGGTCATCAAATCAAACATTTGGACTCTAGAGAAAAAAAAACCGGTTTTTACCCATCTGCAGCACGGCAAAAGGAACAGTAATATTTTTCGCTTGGGGTATGTATGTTATGTAAACGGCTGAACCGATTTTGACGAAAATGGTGTCGTCGAATTGCTACTGATCCCGAAGGTGCTAGAGGCTATATTTTTTTGAACAGGAGTCAATATGGTGGTCATCAGGTGCCATTTTGTCACATGATGTTGGCTTTAAGACATACAAATTACCTAAATTTCAGACGATTTTAATGAAATGCTTTTGATAACCCATTGCAAATGTTTTCTAATTTGCTCTAATTACTTTGTAGTTCTCTCTGCTCCTACCCATCTCCCCTCTTGTCATTACCCTCACCCTCCTCAAAACCAAATTCGCATAATTTTATCAAATATAGGACAATTTCAAAAATTCTTTATGCGCACGCTTTAAGACTTTTTTCCAACACCAATTTCCTAGTCTACTATCCCTCCTCCCTCTCTCCCAACACCCTCCTTATTAGTAATAGTTGTAGCTATAGCTTTTACAAATATAGAGCGATTTCAAAATTTATTTCTGCAGACGCTTTAAGATTTTTTTCAACATCATTTTACTAGTTCCCTCCTTCCTCTCTCCTCCCTCATTTTTGCTCACTGTTCGCGTCCGTAGAAAATCTACACATTCTTTTTAGGTAACGCTAAATGAATGATAAATGCATAGTGCTTTTTATAAGGCTGAATAAGAATTAAACCCAAAAGTTGGAAATAAAAAATAATAATAATAAAAAAAACACCCAACTGACTAATGAACTTTGAAGTATGTCGTATATTATACAGTATGGCTCCTTGAGTTGAAATCACATGGAAAACTTTTTTATTATTAATTTTAGAAAAAAAAGTTATTCTCCATATTCGCTATACGAGGTTTGTCAAAAAATATGAGTTTTGCTCAAGAGTAAAGTACCTTTAAGTTTTTTGACAATTAAAAAAATTAAAAAATGCAAACTTTTTAACGGAGTATCGCATCAATATGCGGTTTTTTCGGAATATAGTAGACCACATTTTGCTCAATAATTTGTGTTATAACCAAAAACTTCGTAGGAACTTTAGTTTTCGAAATATATACATAAAACCCATAAGGTTGATTATCATAGCTTCACTTGAACTGTGGCAATAGGCTAGCTAGGAACGTATCAGATCCGTCATGGATCCATTTATTTCTTTCTATTATTACATGGAGAAAATATAAGCTATTAGTATGAAACGATTAATGTCCATTTGAGGTTTTTTTTAAAAAATAAAAATTGTGAATCGTGGTACCTTGATGGCGCTTAGCTCGTAAAGTACACATCTCGTCAAGTCCAGTCAAGTCGGTCGCAGTGACAATGCATGCCTTTGACAGTGACGGATGATACAAGTCGGTTAAGCTGAGACCCAGGCTTGGAAAAAAACGACAGAAATGTCTCAGAAGACGCAAACTGAGTAGATTTAAAAAATTTTGTTATTCGTTTTTTACATTTAATAATTTTTATGAAGAGATAAAATTACATTGTTACAAATTTAAGTTATTTAAATTTTATAGTTAGGATTTATTAAGATTTAGTGTAGTATTAGATTAACTTATCTTATGGTTATATTACTAGTCTAGGTTTTAGTTGCGTTATCTATGACTTACGCTCGCTTTTATACGCGAGTTTTATGGACGCCAAAACCGGATTGATATTTCGCGAAAGAGTCAGTCAGAGATAAGCTGTAGCTGTAATAATAGCGAGATATTAATACAAAGTTAATAAGTCGGTTTCAGTAGTGAGTTATTAGTGAGTTTTGGTGACTTTTTTGTACATTGTGTTGTCAAAATAAAGTGATATATCGTTTTTTGGCATATGCTCGTTTTAAATGTTGTTGTAAACCCGTAACAATATATTTCTTAGTTTAAAATAAAGCAGATTGTTTTCATATAAGTCAGTGTCCAGAATTTCATGAAAATCATAAGTTTTCTTTAACGTGTCATAATTTTGAAAAAATATATTTTTTTATACATAAAATAATCTGTTCTGGAAATGATTTACATGAATTAAAAATATAATATTTTTATCTTTCTTACTTTTTACTTTTATCTAAAGTTCTATACAAGCTAAAAGAGGAGAGCAAGAAGACAGATATCTTCCGGACCAAAGAAAACTTTAAACCACGTATTCTGTAAAACAATCTCTACCAAACGGCAAACTTCCACTTATTGAACGTTTCTCTACGTTAAAATAAACTGATGATAGCTTCTCTATTCTCTTGTTGGAAGATCAAAATCTGTTTTAAACTTGATCACACACATATTGCTTTAAGTTATTTAAACTTTACAGTTAGAATTTATTTAGGTTTAGTGTAGTATTAGGTTGACTTATCTTATGGTTGTATTATTATTCTAGGTTTTAGTTGCGTTATCTATGACTTACACTCGTACTTAGACGCGAACCTTTTAGCAGAGACTAGTATACACGTTTCTGCTTCAAATATCGAAAAAGGATAGATTGGTCGCGAAAGATCGACGACCCTATATATAGGGCCGGACTGTAGTAATCGGGAGATATTAACATAAAATTAATCGGCCGATTTCAGAAGTGAGATATTAGTAAGTTATTAGTAAGTTTAAGTGCGTGTTTTGTACATTGAATTGTCGAAATAAATTGACATTTTGTTTTTGACATTTGCGAGTTTTATTTGTGTTAGTGAACCCGTAACAATATCTTAACCAGTCCCAAGACACCAACATTTTACAAAAAAAAAATGTCCACTAAAAAAACTACTTATATATTTAAAAAATATATATTTTTTTTAGAACAAAATTATTTTTGAAAATAATATGTTCTAAAAAAGTATTATTTTTCCAAAAACTAATTTATAATTTTTTTTTTTAATTTTCGCGGCGAACTGTCACCGCGGCAAATCAATGCGATATTTTTAGTTTTAAAAAGGACGTGGGCACGCAACAAGGGCCTTAAACGCGAGATCATGTTGGTCGTAACGTATCTACAACACCTATCATGTTAAAGCCGGCCTTAATTGGGATTTAGGATTAAATGGCGGTTTGTAAGACATGACGCGGCGTCTTCAGCAAATACTCAAGCCTAAAGAAAACTTTGTGCTTTTTTTATTAAATAAAATGCAAGAATAAAAAGTTTAAAGGAGAGATAAAATAAAAATGTTTCTAGGAAATACACGTTTGTTATCTTTGCGGGTATATTCTGAAAGCCTAAATTCATATCACTAACACAATTACAATGTCTTTTTCCTACGAGCGTGCGGAAAACTTACTTTTCCACACGATTTTTTTTACTTGTTTGACCGATTTTTTTTCGCACGTCCAAAATGCAGGAATCCTCCTGTTCACAATCATTTCCAAATGAAAACTCGTCCTCCTACACACAAGTTTCATTTTCAAGATGTGCTGCTGTACAGATACTACCAGAAGCACCGAAGGAAGAATCCTGTAATGTGTTATAGCCGGTACAAACTAAGATACCTTGCTTCATTCACTATACTAGTATTTTTCAGCAGCAATCTGATCAAGGCATTTCTGTAGTGGGCCAAACATCAACCAATCAAATTCAAATCAGAAACGA
Organism: Aspidapion aeneum; assembly: GCA_963576565.1. NCBI lineage: Eukaryota > Metazoa > Arthropoda > Insecta > Coleoptera > Brentidae > Aspidapion > Aspidapion aeneum. The sequence goes on from CAUYVT010000070.1 coordinate 76,058, forward strand.
TGTTCTTCAAGATGTTGCGACATGTGCTAGATTGCAGCATGCAACAAACACAAAGTGCACTTTCAATTTCAATATTTACTATCGTTAACTTTTTCGTAATTGTTAATTAAACGTTCTTTACATAAAGTTTCTTATTAATATATTATATTTCATTATTTTTCCGTCTATAAAAAAAATCGTGTGGAAAGGTAAAAAGTCAAGTAACTTTTCCGCACGATTTTTGTTTTGTTAAAAATGAAGATATTTGGGACTAATTAAATGATAATGTAACTATTCTAACTTATGTATCATTTTCTAGCATTATTATAAAATCTTTGCGAATTAAAACATGTTCTTTGATAAAGAAGATGGACAAAAACACTCGTAGGGAAAACATTGTATCTAACTCTCGCGGAAACTATCTTTTTCACCCTTGACGGTTTGCCCGAACCACTTTCCGCACTTGTTAGGTAAATAACTATTTCGCACTTTAGAAATGAAAACTGAAAAGTGCACTTTTTGTTGCGCACTTTAGGGACAAAAGTTACTTTTTATCAGTATCCAGTAAAACAGTAAAAAATCGGGATGAAAAATCCAAAAAATAATGTAAAAATCTAAAATCTCCCAAAAAATATAAAAAAACTCGAAAAAAGTTATCGCGTGCGACAACTACAGTATAAACCTTATAATAAAAGGCTCCTTTTATCCCTTGAAAATACATACTATTATTAAGACAAGGGTAAATTCTGAAAGCCAAAATTCATATCACAAATTGCTAGGAGCTATAATGAAACTAAAAAAGAAGTTATTATAGAAAGTGGATTTTCGATAAACAACTATACAGGGTGTAATTTAAATGATGCACCAAAGTTTAAGGGAAAGTGCTGAAGAACAAAATTAGACAAAACGTTCAAATTATTTTTTGCTAAAAATTTTTTGTTTAAAAGTTTATGCTTTTGCCATGTTTGAAGGGTGGGGAAAACTGTGAATTTTAAAAATGATAAATTTGATAACAAGAAATATTTTGTGATTCATTATGATAAAAAATGTTGCGTTTTTCAAAAAAATAACAGGTTAAGGAAATGGTGTGGCTAAATAACATTTGCAGTAGGTATAAATTTGTCAATTTTCAAGCTAATTTTTAAAACCTCTTATATTTACAAAAAAAAAATATTTTCTATATCTTAAGGGCCTTTTATGATTAAAAAAAACAATAATGAATAAAAATTTAAATAAACATGTTTTTTATTTTTTGAAAAAATAATACTTTTGAAAATATATTTGAGTATTTGGTTTTTTAGTGCATCATTTAAATTTCACTCGGTATATACTCGTAAAAGCGAAGTAAAAAGCTTAAAATTATAAAATTTGCATATAAATCTGCAATATTTCCATAACTCCACCTTTTGAAACCGAACGTAAAGCATGAAAGGTTGCACATTTGAGCAGTAATTTTGTGATTGACCACACACACACACTTTAAATGCAAAACTGCTACGAATAGAAGGCATACATTTTAGCCAATTTTCTTTCTCGTGCCTTGTAGATTGCAGGATTGTACGACTGCTTTTTCTTCAACTCTTATAACTCAATATTTATCTATATTATGTAAAAATTATTTTGCTTAGGAAGTACTTCGCCTTGATTGTTAAAGCTCAACTTGGTAAACTATGGGTACCCATTAAAGTTTAACTTCCTCATTAGACAGTAACTATAGAACTTTGTATCTTTTGGGTTCTGCATCTTCAGAGGGAGTAACTAAAATTTGCTTTTTAAGATTTTATTTTTGTAGCGTTTATCTAACTAGAAGAAGAGCAAAGTGGGTTTCGTGCAGACAGATCTTGTAGTGATAATATTTTTTGTCTTAAACAAGTAATTGAGAAAAGGAGCGCCAGAAATATAGAGACTCATGTTACTTTTGATGACCTACAAAAAGCATATAATACAGTTTCAGTAGAAAAATTATGGACAGGGTTAAAGCAAACTAATATCAATCATACATTCATAAAAGCGATAACAGAACTATTCAAAGGGTCAAAATCTAAATTTAAAACTAGAAATCGACTTTCAAAAGAATTCCTAGTAACAAATGGCCAAAGACAGGAATACCTCTCCAACTTTTTTTAAAATATATATCGCAGTAGCTCCAAAAAACTGAAAACGTAAAGTACACGGCATGGGAATACAACTTAACGATCGATTTACCATATACAAACTACAGTGTGCTGATGACCAAATAATTGTAATGATAAAGAAGACATAGAGTACATGATGACAAAGTTAACGAAAGAATACCAAAAGTTGGGGTTAAGAGTGAACGTGGACAAGACACAGTACTTATGTATTGGAAACGAATCCAGTAAATTAGAACTAGACAATGGACAAACAATATCTCCATGCAATTAGTATGTATACTTGGGTGTCATATTTGATAAGACAGGAACAGACTGTAATGAATTAGAAAAAAGAATAGTAAAAGCAAAAAAGGTTATTGGTTGTCTTAACAGTATTTTATGGAGCAGAGAGATAAAAAAGAATGTAAAATTTAACATATATGAAACAATGGTAAAAAGCATCCCAACTAACATTTATAGTAGCGGCTACATGTTCTAAAGGCTTTGCTACTTTCTTATAGTAGAAATGTGGTGATCCCAACCAAAATTTGTTACTTTTTAGTTCTAACTACTATTTAGTATCAGGAAATAGTAGATGTTTCGTAAAAACGACCCTCTAAACTACTTCATAGGATTGTTTCTTGATAGTCGATTCTGATAGTCTTCTCTACCACAATAGGACGTTGCTAAAGTTTTACTTTCTTTTTAGTCGTTATTTCGTAGTCGCCCTGACTTTTATATCCTACTTAATTACCACTAGAAAGTTAAGCTTCATTGGAGTCCCAAACAAGTGTATCCGACAACTACATTATAACTTTAATTTTTACCACAAAAGTTTGTGTCATCATAGTAACATCTGATGTAACAATGTAGACAAAATAACTTTTTGGATCAACTTTAAAGCCGCAACTACTTTCAAGTAACCTTTTCGACTATCAGGGAATATAGTTTGGGACGCCATGTTTTTATGTAAGAAAGAAAATTTAATATTTTTGTTGTCGTTTTATGAGCTCATATTAAAGAGCCATACTATTTTATAAACAAATTAGTTGAAGCTTACCAAAAATGCTCTTCTTAAGCACCATTTGTTGGAGTTAACTGTCGATTATGAAAACATAACCTCCAAAATCACAACACAAAAATTCCATCAGCTACCAGAAAACGGCTCAATTTTACGGGCGCACCGGTTTTTTGCAATATATATAATGCATGTTATACAAAAAACTTTGCGTCGCACTCGAATTTTGATCCTCTGCTCGTAAATTCTCACACTTTTGGATAACATAGTTCATATTATAACCATAACCAAACAAAAAAACTAAGCGAGTCTGTTTACTGTTGTGTCCACCATATTGTGTAACAATTCTACCAAAAAGAAACGATTATATTATTTGCAACTACATCGCAACTTTTATGCCATTACGGAAAAAAACAGCCTCTACGACGTAGTAGATACCTGGCTACGACGTAGTAGTGTAGTTGTTACTACAGTGACTTTAAACACTTGGCCAAGTAGTTATAACCAGAAATTGGTTCCCCACTTAGGGAATTATAACGTCGCGGTATGGTATACTGAGACGTAGCGGGAGTACGTTGCGGTTACTTTTAAGAAATTCTTTCTAGTTGGGGTTTCGTCGTTACAACTTTAATTGTTTGTTGGGATGCTGTTGTATGGAATAGAGACTTGTCTTTATCAATGAAAATATCTTGAACAGATCACATAAGAAATAAGATTATAAAAGAAAGAATGGGAATTGAGGGACGCATAACGGATGACATCACTAAAAGACAACTCATATAGTACGACCATGTACGACGGATGAACGACGAAAGATTACCAAAGCAGGTCCTAGAATGGTAACCAATAGGGCGTAGAGAAAGAAGGCGTCCTAACCTAAAATGGCAACAGTCAATCTCAAGATCAATAAGTCAAAAAAATCTGACAGAAGATGATTGTCAGGATCAAATGAGGTGGAGAATAAGCGTTGGAAAACGTAGAAAACCGTTCTAAACCAACATAGTAGTAGTTATCTAGCTTTAAAAAAATAAAAAACAAATATTTTTTGAAACTTAAAAAGTTCGGACACATTAAAATAAATCCTATAAACTAAACAATCATCGTATAGTCAGCAGGATTATACGTATAGCTGTTCAAAGGATTATGCATGGGACCACCCGTACGGGCACACTCTCGCGGTACGCAATTACCCTGCAGGAGGCACCACCGTACCCACTTTGCGGCCGCCCGAGCCGCGGAACCACTCTGCTGCGCCCGCCGCGACTTGCAGGACCCGCAAGTATATTCACCGCAAGATACAGTAATTCGTTTATTAATATTTGACAGACATTTGTAAAAATAGAAAGTTATTTTAGAAAACCCTAGTGCAGTGGTGTGCATTGTTAAACAAAGCAGAGTATTATTTTATATTTTGTGTTCAAATTTAACCCAAAAAAAAAGAAGTAATTTATTTTATTTGTTATAAATATTCGATAAAATATGTATTTTCTGGGAGAACTAAGCCTTTGCTAGTAAAAGTCGATTTTTCGCAAATTTTTTAATTTGCAGTATTCCATCTTTCTTTATAGGTGGCAGAATTATTTTAACCATTATTTATAATAAAACACTTTCTGTTTCACATTAAAATAAAGAGGCAAGACATTTTTAGTGCTATATCAAGAAAATATTATTTAAGTGAATAGGAAATCACAAATTATTTTACTACAAAGCAATTTGCTTTCATCTAAGTCATTTTTTTTTACCGTATATTTTGAATTTTATCTATTTGGCAACTTCTAGTACGCCACTGCCTTAGTGACCGTTCTTAAGAAGAAAACAGCAATAAAGTAGTGTAAATGACAAAATAAGCCAATTGACGTAATTTTCCCTTATTTTATGTTGTGGGTGATACGATATATGAACTATATCTTTCTTCTTTAATCTTAATGATCTAGTATTGAAAATTTCTCCCTTGTGGCCTTCCATAAAAGTCAACAAACTTCTAAATAGAAAGAAGAGGCATTTCTTAGCAAAAATAAAATCAAATTTACAATCATAAATATCCATATCATACCTTATTTAAGGTATTGTAACTGTATGCTTTTATTGGTGATCCTTATTTCCGGCACGTATCTGATATTAAAGCCCTCTACAGGGTGTTTTCTAATTGAATATCAATATTTATGGGGGTGATTTTTGGGCCCATTTTAAGAAAAAAACTTCATATGAACATATCGTCGTTGATCTTACAAACTAACGTATCTCAAAAAAATGCAGATTTGAGTAAGACCATAATACTACCTTATTTGTGTCGTTCTTTCATCTCACAAAGTGTGGTAACTCATAAAAATCCTTTAAATAGCACAAAAATCATTAGATCCAAGAACATTTTTAGTGATATAAATCCAATATAAACTTTCCCTAAAACTTGAAAGTGCTCTCTTGTAAAATTGTAATAAATGAGTTACGTCAGTTTGTAAGATCAACGACGATATGTTTTAAACGTCTTACCTTTTGAGATACAGAGTGGTAACGTTTTTAAAAATAAAAATGGGTCCAAAAATCACGCCCATAAATATTGACAGTCAATTAGGAAACACCCTGTATACAAAAGATAAAATATATTTTTTTTGTGATTAATTTTTTTCTGCCTGATGTTAGTTGGATAACTCTATAAGGCATTGCAAATTACTAGAGAAATCTTAACTTCCAGCATAAAGATAATTTCTAGAAAAATTCTATAAAACTACTGTGTAAGTGCCCTTTCTGAAGCTTCTTTGATTCCATTGTTACTAAAACTAGAATCAAGCAGAATTAGATTTGCAGAATCGCATGTACGCATCTAAATAAACAGAGTCACTCGGCTCACAGCGGTATGGCAGAGAAAAGAGAGAAATCCAATTTAGTTATTAGAATCAGGCCCGCACATTTTCTTTCGGTATAAATTACTAATTTGTTACGTAAACAGCCCAATTGCTCCTCTTCGACGGGGGCGAATATCATTAAATACATTCTTTACATAATCCTTAATCCATCCCCCCCCTCCTTACTTTCTTTTTTATATCTAGTCTAAGCAAATGTGAAATATTACAAACCGAAATAACAGCAAAAATTCTTATTGGTTTTTTTCTTGAATCAAGAAAATATAGTTTTTTAATTAAGAAAATAATTGTTTTGATTCAAGAGAAGGAATGTCTTACTTTTAGAAACAGTTGAAAATTGAATGATCTTAGGCATCGTTATCTTGATTTAAAACATTTTACTATGCTCGATCAAGAAGTTTGAGTAATTCTTTTTAATTTTTAATAATGGTTTTTCTTCAGGTAAACTAATATTTATATTCAATTCGTTTGAAAAACAGCTTTTTGTTTATATAAAAAAATAAAAGTTATTTTTCCTTGAGAAAGACCTATTTATCGACTGGATTAATTATGGAAGACTATATCTACCGCTAAATTTTTTGAATTCTTATTTTCATGAAATGGAAGTGGGGAGACACCCTTAAAACAAACATACTTGTTATAAAAATGGTCATTTTACATCATAAAGAAAAAGAATCTGTGATGGTCACCCTCATATCGTGAAGTGTCCTAAGAGACAGACAGTTGTTGTTTTTTGAAAAACCATTTTTCCAGAGGTAGGAAAATAAATGCAGGGTGTTGTTTCTTTCACCTCCCCTCTTGTGTCCATCACTGGGAGTGTTTAATATTTGTTTTTTATAAAATGACCAGACCGAGATAAAAGATTTTCTTTTTAACAAACTCTTGTTGTTGGAATGTAGATTTTTTTAGTCAACTGAACAGGAGAAAGACAATCGTTTTATTATTATCTACGTCTTATTTACCATACAGAGTATTTAACTGAAAAGCATTTTTGAGTTTATTTTACAGGGTGTCCCGTCCCATAACATAGGGGCCATAGGCCAACGAGTAATAGAGCAGGTAATGTCTGATAAGAAAGTTCATATAATGCATTGGTTAGAACTCTTTCTTTGTCAAGATACAGAGCATCAAAAATTGTGATTTTTTAAACTTTTTTACCACAGTTTTGAATCACAATTACCTCAGTATTCAGTTGGCTATAACAATGGTAAATTTCGAAAGTCGGAACCAATCTCTCAAATAGGAATCGATCGATTTTCGGAATTTTTACACAGTTGTAAAGGCATTCGTCTTTTGAGAGACCTTTAAAACAAGGTGACACGTTATCCACTTGCCATATATTCAAAATATAGCCCCCCAAAAGAAGCCTCTGTTACCGTTACCTTTTATTTAAAACACCTCGTAGTTGGAAGAAAAAATTCGGTTACCCTCAGATGATTTTTTAAAAGTGATGATGTCTGGAAATTTTCATTTCTTCCATTAACGATGTCTTCTTTAGCATAGACGTATAAATTGTTCAGTTGTAGTGCTTCACGGTGGGCCACGAGGTCCTCTCTTCAGGCCGTCTTGGCGGACATGTCGCCGCCTACCAGAATCGTTTTTTACTTGGGAAAAAACAAAAGAACCGGCGCTGCTCGCCCGCCATTGGTCAGCAGTACCACGGTACTTCGTGGGAGGCCCAACGCCGGCCGCCGAGTACCCGTCGCGTCGCTCTCCGCACAAACTGCTTATAAATATTTGTGAGTGTGCCGCGGCGCGGGAGCAAAAAGAAGACTTATGATGCTATGGAGATGATTGAGAAGAAAACGCTTCAATGGGAACAAAATGAAATATAATGAAATGAAGAAGGGGTAAAATATCTATTGAAGAGTGCAAGTTTATCATAATAGTTATTTTACATAGGTAGCTGATTTAGATTCAGAAACGTATAATAATATACACCATTCATCCAATAAATAATCTGGGGGCACGGTGCCCCGCCAGTTTCGGTTCATATTCTTGAAACATTTCAGCCCATATTTGACCTATCTAAAACTCTACTTCGGAATGAGCTATGAAACTCAAACGTTGCACAGCCGTAGATCTTTATAGAGTTCTCCAAGTTTCATGGACTCCCATAAAGCAGTTTTTTCAAAAAACGTCGAAATTGCCACTGACTCACTCACTCATGCATAGATCATCAAAATTCTACTATACTTCCGGACATACTACAAAGCTGAAATTTGGCACACTGATGAAAAAAATCAAAAAACCGTAAAATTCTAATTCACTCCCCTCCCCCATACATGTAAAGTAGTGTAAAAGTAACATTACCCACTTTCAGAGGCGCTTGAGAGTTGAGCTTTGGCAGACTGGTAGGAAATATGATAAAGCTATAAGAAAATTTTAAAAACCCCAAAATTTTTATTAACTTCCCTCCCCTATAAATGTAAAGTTATGTAAAAGTAACATTCCCCACTTCCAGAAACGTTCTGAGCTTTGGAAGATTGAAAGGAATTACGATAAAACTATAGGAAAAAATTTAAAAACACCAAAATTTTAATTTACTTTCTTCCCCTATAAATGTAAAGATATATAAAATTAACATCGCCTGCTTCCAGAAACACTAGAGAACTTAGCTTTGGAAGGCTGATAGAAACAATGATAAAACCATGGGAAATATAAAAAACCTCAAAATTTTTAATAAGGGATTGCAAAAGTTTTGAACAATATTCCACATATTTTACTGCTTTAAAACTTAAATAATATCCAAATTCTTTAAAAAAGCAACGAAATCAGTTCATTAACATTTTATGTAAAAAAAAGCCAAGTAAGCGAAAGTGGTATTCCATAAAAAGAATTGAGATAAAAGTAAAGTCAAGTTCTCCAATACAAATTTCAAAATGAAAGGTTCTTACTAGTTTGGAAATGTTTTTCTAAATTTGGCTCTTACGGCTGCAAATGACTCTTAGGCACAATGCTAAAGTGAACATAAAGAAGTTTGGCTATAATAACAAAGTTTAAAAAACATTTCCGAACTAGTAAAACCTTTAATTTTAACATTTATATTGGAGAACTTCGCTTTACTTTTATCTCAGTTCTTTTTACCGAATACCATTTTCGCGTACTTGGTTTTTTTTACATAAAATATTTTTGTTATGATAAGTTTCAGGAGAGATTTCTTTTTGCTGAAGGCTGTCTAGTCAAATTAACAAAAACCATCAAATACTTGTCACCCTCAAAAACGTTTAAAAGATAAAAATGTGATTTATTCCCGAATATTAGAAAATTTGCCATGGTCAACCGTGCCTAATGCTCCCACCAGAAAATCCCCTTCATTTCTCCATTTCCATCCAAATATATACAACTAGATGCTAGAAAGGGTAAACTAGTTAAAACAGTTTAACTTAAAATTTTTAAAATAAATTATGAATATTCGTGTAATTATTATCTTAAATAATATTTTCCTTCTTTTACCCCTTTTTATATATTTATTGTTAATTAAATTTCTCAAATTGACCCTATCTATCACTCTTGATTTTATATCATTGTACATATACGATGTTTCACCCCTAAAATATTTTCCTGGCTTATTCGGGAGATTTTGTGCGGGTCCTTTTGTCCAGTTTTGACGGGAAAAGGGGGTGGCTCTCTTTAGAATAGCAATATTTCTAATGTCCAAGACGGAATCTGATACATATTCTTGTTAGAAACGACCAGCCTGCACCAATAAATTTTTACAATTTTTTTATCAGACATTGAATTTAAAATATGCTAACTTTTTAACGGAGCATCACTTCAATATTCAGTTTTCACATTGTCGTAGAACCACCGTAGAACACGTTTTTCTCAATAATATATGTTATTACAAAAGACTTCGTAGGAACTTTCGTTTCTGAGATATTTAGTTCACTTTGAGTGTAGTAATAATGGGTTAGGAAGGTATCAGATCCGTTATGGATCCATTTATTTTTCATCGACTACATTAATATGTCTTTCTTTTAATTAAATGGGTATTTTGTGGTGCAGGCCATCTTTATCCTCATGCCTCATAAATATATCCCATATTATATGATATCAACAGCAATAAAAATTTTCTCGGTCAAAATGTAATAAGTTGATTGTATCTGTCAAATTTATATTCGAGATTACACCACTTGTGCGTATTGTGAATATCCCTATAAAAGAAAAATATTGTCAATACAAATATGTTGCATAAGTAGAGGTAGGGTCGTGGAAATTATTTTTTTAGGAAATTTATTCGGAAACATTTTTTTAGAAATTTCCTCGAAAATTTTTGGCCTGTTGCTGTGGTTCAAGCCAACCAGATGCCTAAAAAGTCGTACCTCGAAAAAAATGTTAGGAAATAATTCGAGCTCTGGTGAGATTATAAATGAAAACACTTTCTTCAGACACAATTTCTTGGAAAAAAAAAGTACCATGATATTTTTTCGAAAAATTATTTTTTTAATTAGGTTTCTGTCCTTCTTTTTATGCTTTATAATTTAGTTTAATCAATAATTTTGAAAAAATAGCGTGACAAGACAGGACATTTGACATCCTGGAAATGGTCTTTGCAAGACGCAGAACACAGTGCCGGCATGTTCTGGAAAATCGAAATCAATGGCATCTTAATTAAGTTATGGACATTATAAGTCATTAAAAAATTGGGGGACTGCTCTACGATTAGATTAAAACTGTTTACCATAGAGTCAAAAACAAATCGATCGATGGACTTTTAGAGCTACGCATTTCCTGTCTTATTCTGATGTGACTCTTGACTTAACTCACGGCCTATTTGAATCCCCAGGCCATAACGCAAGAATGCATTCTTTTCTTCATTTAAACATTTCAATTTTTGATATTATTATTTTTTAATATTGAAGGAGCATCTTTTCTTTCTTATTCTATTATTTTTCTTATTTTATATTTATGTCACTCCATGGTTGGAAAATTGGATATCATTCCCATATCTCTGGTCTTAGCGTTCAGTCTGTTCGTTTCGTTAAAACAACCTGTATATTGTTGTTGCAATAAGCGTTGATCTGGCCTGAAAGCAGCGGCGTAGCGTGGGGGGCGCGGGGGGTTCGTCGCCCCCCCCCGCCCCGAGGGTAGTGGCGCCCCATTGGTGACCTTTGAACCTTTTTGTTTTTTTTTTTTTGGTCGCAAGATTTGTGAGAGGCGCCCTTGTGACCTGTCGGCCACCCCCTCACACATGATGACCTTTTTTTTTGGTCGCAAGATTTTTTTTTAGTTTTCAGAGGCGCCCTTTTTAGCTGTCGTCCCTCCCCCCGCCCTTTCGGGCACGCTACGCCGCTGCCTGAAAGGCTGAAGAGCTGTCGTAGAAACGGATTAGTTTCTCTCTTTTTATTTATTTTCTATCTTTTTATTGATCGATATGTATAGCAGTATATTTTCGCCTGCTCTTGTTCTTGTTTGTCTCGTCTCGCGGTAGATGGCTCTTCTTGCGAGAGTTTTCTCACTATTTACATAGGATTAGAAACAAAACCGTCTAATTAACTTCGCAAGAGTGTTACATTGACCAAGCAGTGTTCTGAGGAGTCCCATAAGGACGAAACAGTTAACTGTCAACACTTATTAGGTGTCCATTAGATCTTGGACCCCCGTGAGGTTAAGCTTTTAAGCTACCCACGGAAAAATATGAGAGAAACAAAAACTCCTTTATACCCGATTAGCCACGAAACTTGTTTGATTTTTAAATTCAAGAGTACTAAATTTCACGTTTGTTAATAAAATTAAAAGAATATTTTAATAAATAAGTAAAAATAAGATGTGTGGCCTTCGATTTATGTAAGTTGTTGGTAAACATTTTTGGGGTTGCATGGAGGGTGAGTTTGCGTTGCTCAACTGCTGATTCGGAGGGGTCGAGACGAGTTTCGTGACAATTGTCCCTGTAACGGACGTTACGCATCCACCCATGCTCCGCTCCGTCGACTTTCTTCTAATTCAACGACCATTGATCCAAATTATTTTTAAAGATGGTTAGAAGAAAATTCATAAATTACCTAGTTTAAAATATACAATTTTTGACCCCCTTCTGTTCATCTTTCGTAGCATATTAAAAATATATTAACTGGAGTACCGTTTTCTTTCACATAAGTGGCGTCATCTACAAATACAAAAGAAACTAACAAAATAAAAACATAAGGCAGGTAGATGAAACGAAAAACAGTACTCATATCCGTGACATAATTTGTCCCTCAGGTTGGGTCAATGCATATTCCGGCTATAAGTACTGTTTTTCGTTTCATCTACCTGCCTTATGTTTTTATTTTTCTAGTTTCTTTTGTATTTTAGATGACGCCACTTATGTGAAGGCAAACGGTATCGCAAATACTATTGATTTATTTTCCTTACCAATATCGTCAGATGAAATTCATATACCGTCTCTGTAGCTTTACAAAAGTGTACGAAACAGTTAACTGTCAACACTTGATAGATGTCCATTAGATCTTGGACACCCGTGGGTGTACAGCTTTCGAACTGCCCACGGAGAAATACAAAAGAAACAAAATATTTCTATACCCGATTAGCTAAATTTTTGTCTATTAATTTTTAAAGTTTGGCCTAACCTAAGCGGACCTATGCAATGAACTTGATACTCCAAAAAACACTAAAAGACGTTTTTCAAATCTCAAGCCAGATTTCTTTCGTCCCTGTATATTATTTATTATTTATTATACTGCATTTCGGTGCTTTTGTTCTTAAAATGTAATAGGTCGTGAAATTTTGATTTTATTTAATATTTGAAATATAAATATTGTGTTGTGTGACCATCTTGTATGAGAGAAGGATTCACTGTTTGGAAATAGAGCTGAGTGAGTGAGTCGGGTTAAATCGCACGTGAAAAACGCCTAAATTGTTTTATTTCACTCGATCCAGAGCCCACTAGTTCTGCTCTTGAAATATGGACCGATAAGTTAATTTTCTATGTCACGAAGGGCCAGGCTGACCTGACTGGTTATTGGCTGTCTACGAAATTGTTTTATTTCATTTAACAAATTGAAACTTTTTATTTGACATGCAGAATACGACCAAAAAGATAACACTGTTCTTAAGAGAAATCTGAGGGCACGAGAGTGCCTCGTCAAGTTCGCGCTGCCATGCCGTACCATCTTTTCTTGAAACATTTCAGCCCATATTTGACCTATCTAAAACTCCACTTCAGACTGAGCTTCGAATTTCAAACTTTGCACAGTCGTAAATCTTTATACAGTTAACAACCCCTCCAAGTTTCATGAACTTTCATAAATTAGTAAAGTAGTTACGAAATTTAAAAAAACGAAGAAATTGAAACACATAAAAAATTGAAACACCCGAAAATTCTAATTTGCTTCCCTCCCCTATAAATGTAAAGTTATGTAAAAGCAACATTGCCCACTTGCATACACGCTAGAGAGCTTAGCTTTGGAAGGCCGACGGTAACTATGATAAGCTGTAGAAAAAAATTAAAACACCCCAAAATTCTAATTTAATTTTCTTCCTTATAAATGTAGAGTTATGTAAAAGTAATACTGCCCACTTCCAGAAACGCTAGAGAGCTGATCTTTTTAAGACTGAAAGACACTATGGAAAAAATTTAAAAGCACCAATATTTTAATTTACTTTATATAAAAGTAACATGTCCCACTTCCAGAAACGCTAAAGAGCTAAGTTTTGGTAAGCTGATAGAAACTATGGTAAAACCATGTGAAAAAATTTAAAAACCCCAAAATTTTCATTTATTTTCCTCCCCTATAAATGTAAAATTATGTAAAAGTAACATTACTCACTTACAGAAACGCTAAAGAGCTGAGCATTGAAAGACTGATAAGAACTATGATAAAGCTATAGGAAAAAATTTAAAAACACGAAAATTAATAATTTACCTCCTTCCCCTATACATGTAAAGTTATGTACAAGTAACATTGTCCACTTCCAGAAACGCTAGAGAATTGAGCTTTTAAAAACTGAAAGACACTATGGTAAAAGTATAGGAAAAAATTTAAAAACACCAACATTTTAATTTACTTTCCTCTCCTATACATATAAATTTATATAAAAGTAACATTGCCCACTTCCAGAAACGCTAGAGAGCTGAGCTTTGGAATGCTGATAGGATCTATGATAAAACTATAGGAAAAAATTTAAAAACACGAAAGCTTTTGGAAGGCTCATAGGAACTACGATAAAACCATGGAAAAAAATTAAAAACCTCGAATTTTTAAGTAAGGCATTGCAAAAGTTTTGAACAATATTACGAATATTTTACTACTTTAAAAATAAAAAATATCCAATTCCTTTAAAAAAGAAGTGAAATCATAACAAACACATTTCATTTAAAAAAAAGCCAAGTACGCGAAAGTGGAATTCCGTAAAAAGAATTGAGATAAAAGTAAAGCCAAATTCTCCATTACAAAATTTCTTACCAGTTTGGAAATAGTTTTTAAACTTGGCTATTACGGCTGTAAATGGCTTTGGAGAACTTGGCTTTAGTTTTATCTCAATTTTTTTTATAGAATACTACTTTCGCGAACTTGGCATTTTTTACATGAAATGTTTTTGTTATGATTTGTTTTATTTTAAGCTTTGCAAAACTGTGATTATATATTTAATTTTAAATTCAGAGTATTTGAGAACTATAGAACAATGTCATAAAGTCTGAATTGTAAATCGTCATTAATCTGCTGGTCAAAATCTAAATTACATGTATGGGTTCGGTTCAACAGTGGCTTATTATTCGAATTTAAAAAACATCCAGATGAAATCGCGAAGATCTGCTCAATGGGGGTTCCGGGCAGTGCGTCGCGTCGCTAGCTGACAGAATCGTACCAAGAATGACAATAAAAAAACTTATCTTTGATTTCGATTGTAAAGAAAACACGGATTTAACTGAGTTCAGGAAAAGGAAAAAGTTATATACGTGAATTTCTGTATCCGTAAATTTAAAAATCAAACAAGTTTTCCTGGCTAATAGGGTAAAAAAGTTTAGTAGCTCAAAAAGTTAACCTCACGGGGGTCCAAGATCTAATGGACACCTAATAAGTGTTGACAATTAACTGTTTTGTCCTTATGGGACTCCTCTGAACACTGCTTAGAAGTTAATTAGACGGTTTTGTCTCTTATTCTATGTCAATAGTGAGAAAAGCCTCGCAAGAAGCGCCATCTACCGAGATACGAGAGGAACTAGAACAAGAATAGGCAAGTTAAACTGCTACATATATCGATCGATGGAAAGATCGTTTGACAAGAAAAAGAAACAATACGTGACCTACACGGTAAAAAATTTTGTCTACAATTAAAACGCGTTCTTTTTTTGATCAAATTGTTTTACCTTAAAATAATTTGTTTTGAATTAAAATATTTATTTTTAGTTCAACGCAGCGTTTAATCTTGAAATGAGACTTTATTTTTCTTCTTTAATTGTTTTGTTTTAGTAGACTCCATTTTGTAACAAACCAAATTGTCTTCATATAAGTAATATTGTGCTTCCAGAAAAAACGGTGCCTTAGATTAATTCAGTTCCAAGTTATAATAAAACAATTTCTGTTTCACATTAAAATAAAGAGGCAAGACATTTTTTGTGCAATACCAAGAAAATATTCTCTTGGTGAATAGGAAATCACTAATTATTTTACGTCAAAGCAATTTGCTTTGATCTAAGACAATTTTTTTTACCGTGTACGACACCTCTTCCGTCTTTCAGGCCAGAGCAACGCTGATTAGCGTTTTTACCCAATATCAGACGCGAGCGTTAAATCAGCAGAATTTTTGAGCCAAATAATACTAACAAACGTAAAATTTAGTATCCTTGAATTTAAAAACAAACAATCGGCTAATCGGGTAAAAAAAAATAATTCTTGCGACACGCCACTGTAGTCAAGAAATTCGGGATATAAAAAGAGGAGTTAAGAAAAATAATAAAAATGATAAATCCCGTCGGAATCCCAATAAATAGCCAGAAAAGAGGCGAATCGCTACGAATGCCCTCTTTTTCCTCCACTACCCCCCTCTCTTCCCCCCCACACGAATTGTTGTAGTAAAAGGAAAATACATGCCAAGATTCTCTCTCAATCTTTCCCCGGCGGGTTTACAATGGGTTTACAGGGTGGCTATCAATACGGCACTTTCAAAAGAGGAAATGTACCCTTAATATTACACAGAAATAAAATCTCCGCTTCAAAAGCTGATACATAATTTTTTTCTTGAATTTTGCATTCGTTGAATTCAACTTTGATTATAAAATACGTTTGATTTCTTCCGAGGAAAGCATAAGTATTAGCTTATTTCTAGGAAAAATTTTCTTGCAGGAAGCTGTTTTGACACTTCTTTCAAGCCAAATAATGTTGTAATAACCTCAAACAACATTATCTCCATCTGAAACATTGTATGTTACCCGATGAAGAAAATTACTATTTCTTCAATATAGTTATGTTTAATTTAAGCAATTTTTTATTAATTTTAAGAATAGCTTTTCTTTAAGTAAATCGATATTAAATTTGATTTAAAAAACAATTTTTGTTTTGAAATGCTGAGTCTCATTTTTAAAACTATGAGGATGAGATGAAAAGTTTCCGGCCTAGCCTATATCAAGCTCGATTTGCTTTCTTGTTCCAAAGTGTTTGTGAGCCTTGCCCGTGATCTGTATACGCTCGAAGTTTAAAGTGAGTGCGTCAAGTAGTTTGTGTCCTGCTTATTTTGAAAGTTTATACAGTGTGTCAATTTTAAAAGATGGAAAAAAAAACAAGATAAGACCCTTGATAAAATATTTTTATATCAAAGGGTTAAAGCCGACGGAAATAAAAGCTGAACTAGATGTTACCTAGGGGATTATGAAGAAAAATAAATTATTATTTAGTCACTATTGTGTTTCAAGAAAAATTTAATATTGTTGGCAAGCAGATGTTGCTGTTAATACGATTTTTAGATTTGGTATAATTTTTTTCTGTGTACGTGCGGAATGACTAGAAATATGTATCCACCCTGTATAATCAAAAGTTGGTTTTGCCGAATAAACGGCACGACCGACGCGGGCGGCGCGTATAAATACGTAAGCAGAGTCAGACAGAGAGATAGAGCTTTCGGATAGAGCAGTAAGTTGTAGAGCTACAGCTAGAATTTAATTTTGTCTGACTCGCTGGGGCTGGAAAACGTCAAATAAAACGGCGGGGCGGCAGATTTACTGTCAGACCATTTGACTTTACAACAAACACTACAGGGTCCTCATGTAATAGCAAACCTTTTATATATGGTCCTCTGCTTGCCATAAAAAGGGCAGTAACGATAGCTAAATAAAATTTATACTCATTTGTAATGTCGTCATGCTGGGTGGAAAAAAATGTTTAATCGATTACTATTTTTATTTTCATTCTAATGTAACATAATATATCATTAGGACTTACATTTAGCTTACAAAGATGGGAATAACTGACTCTAGCTAGACATCATGTGTGTATAACATATTTTTAGCTCACACTACTACTATACTATAGTAGTGTGAGCTATAGTGATCCTAATTTTTTCGAGAAAAAAAAAGTTGGTCCGATTTCAAAAATTTTTATATATCTTTGCGTTTCAGATGATTTTGAAACTTTTTTGTTTCGCCGTCTGTCTGTCTGTCTGTCTGTCTGTCTGTCTGTCTGTCTGTCTGTCTGTCTGTCTGTCTGTCTGTCTGTCTGTCTGTCTGTCTGTCTGTCTGTCTGTCTGTCTGTCTGTCTGTCTGTCTGTCTGTCTGTCTGTCTGTCTGTCTGTCTGTCTGTCTGTCTGTCTGTCTGTCTGTCTATCTGTCTATCTGTCTGTCTGTCTGTCTGTCTGTCTGTCTGTCTGTCTGTCTGTCTGTCTGTCTGTCTGTCTGTCTGTCTGTCTGTCTGTCTGTCTGTCTGTCTGTCTGTCTGTCTGTCTGTCTGTCTGTCTGTCTGTCTGTCTGTCTGTCTGTCTGTCTGTCTGTCTGTCTGTCTGTCTGTCTGTCTGTCTGTCTGTCTGTCTGTATGTCTGCCTATAACGACCAACGCGCGTAACTGAAAAACCGCTTGCCCGATTTTAATGAAATTTAGTACTTACGCTAGGTTTTGGGTTCATTTAAAAGTGAACAAAATCCACGAAACACAAGCCAAATAAAAGGGGGGGGGGGGTATATTTCAAAAATTAGAGTTTATGTAAAAATATGGCGTGTGTGATATTAAACGAAAGGTAATTGGGTCTGGAGTTAAACAAAATACATTTTAGTTTTTAAAAAAAAGGTGGGGGTAGATTTGAAAAATTAAAGTTTAAGGCAAAACATGGCTTGTGTGGTATCAAATGAACGGTAATTGAGTCTGGAGTTCAACAAAATATATTTCAGTTTTTAGTTATATTAGCTCGCACGTACACTATAACTATAGTACCTAGTGTGAGCTTAGGTGCCCATAGATTGACAGAGTATTTTAAATATGTACATTGGCTCTATCTCTAGCCAATTGCGTTTTTGAGAAGAACGAGTTTAAATTTCAAATAATATTATTTTATTACTACCTAAAAAAGCACATTACTATTTGGCTTAAAGAAAATTATATTTTCAACCCACCTAAACAAAAAAAGTGTCTTAAATATTAAATTAAATGTTTTGAAGTTTACTAATTTATCTAATCGAAAAAACTACATTTATTCAGTCGTTCTTGTTCTTGGAAGATTCTTGTTTATACTGGCTTGGTCTATCCACCCTATACTGCATGAACAAGTTCACATCTAGGGGTATAAATTTCCATAAGAAGATAAAAAAAAGATAGAGTATAGCATTTATTAAAAAGAAACCGCGATACGCCTGAGTCCTGCAGAAAGCTTTGCAGCGTTGTCAAAGGTAACCTTGATAAATTACTATAATCACACGCGGTCGCACTCGTCAAGGGGCGGAAAATCTCAAAAAAATTTTTAGGCTGACCATACAAGAAGTGGAGTATTAAAAACGTGATCATTTGATTTTTAAAATTTTAATAAATGTTAGTTATTTAGTTCCTAAAACACCTAGATCGGATAATAAAACAAATTGTCTGTCTCAATACACAATAAGTCAAGAACACCTCAAACGATTTTAATCCAATATGATACACAAGTTTTATGTCAGCATTAGATTTTTAAAAGGGTTAGTTCAAAGTATTATTTAACCAATTTTACCTTAAAACTATCAACTTTTCATGTTGTATTGAGTTTTGTTTAAAAATGTGCCTTTTGTATTTAAAACATTTTTGCCTGTGGCGCATTACCTCAACATTTTCTGAAAATTTTCGTTTTTAGTTTAAAAGGCATTACTATTCATAATTATAATATTTGTCTGGAAAAAGTATTAAATGAGCTCCGCGGATCTACTTTTGAGGCTCAATACCACCTCTACCGCCTCCCTAAGGTCTCGACCACCTTCCCGCGTCTTATAACCCTGCTACACTGTGATCTACCATTACCTTTATTTAAACAATGTTGCACAAAACTAATTTTAAATCAACATAATAAACCAACATGAATTTCATTGAAAATCAAAACCTGACTCCTCTTAAAACAAACAATGGTCAAATTAAACTCTCCATAGTCAGAACTAGAGCTATTATGTACACAAGCTAGCTACAGCTACGCGTCCTGTTGTTCGTGATGGGATGGGTCAGCTTCTAGTTACAAATTCAGTCAGCTAACTCTCTTGGAGTTTCAATTGGCGGACACGGGAAATTCCGTCAGAGCAGCCAGTGCTTGTCCAGTTAGACGGACAAAACCTTTTAGGAAACGATTGTATGTACAGGGTGTCCACATACAAAGTTTATTTTTTTATCAAATCTGGGGGCACGGCAGTAGGCCTCGCCAAGTTCGCTCGGAACCTTCTGTACCATCTTTTCTTGAAACATTTCAGTCCTATATGAAACTCTCTTTAGGAGCTACGAAACTCAAACTTTGCGCAGTGTTAGATTTCATAGAATTACCAATTCCTCCAAATTTCATGGACTTCCATAAAGTAGTAAAGTAGTTACGAAATTTCAAAAAACGTCGAAATTGCCACTCACTCACTCACTCAACTCACGTACTCACTCATGTATAGATTATCAAAATTCTACTGTACTTCCAGACATGCTACAAAGCTGAAATTTGACACACTGATAGAAGTTGTTACCAAACCTTTGGAAAAAATCAAAAAACCTCAAAATTCTAATTTACTCCCCTCCCCTATACATGTAAAGTTATGTAAAAGTATCATTGCCCATTTTCAGAAGCGCTAGCGAGCTGAGCTTTGACAGACTGATAGGGAATATAATGAAAGTATAGGAAAAAATTTAAAGACCCCAAAATTTTGACTTACTTCCCTCCCCTAAAAATATAAAGTTATGTAAAAGTAACATTGCCCACTTCCACAAACGCTAGAGAGCTGAGCTTTGGAAGGTCGATAGAAACTATGATAAAACTATAAAAGAAAATTTAAAAAAGTCCAAAGCTCAATGTAATCGTCAAACTTAATTTTATAGGTTACATTTAGTTTTCAAGATATATTTTCTTACGAAATTACCATTTTTTTTACTGGATTTTTTAAATAGAAGTAAAATTTCATTTAAAATTCAATTTTATATTTTTTTTTGTGTTTTTTTAAATTGTTTTATATTTTTTTATTACTTGTATTTTTTTTATTATTTTATCATATGATTTTTTGACGCATTTTTTATTAAAAATTAAAATAAATAATTTAAAAAAATAAAATTATATTTTACTATTAAAAATAAAAAATAATAATAACGATACAAAAAATAAACAAAAATAAAATATAGCGTGTGATATATCCTTTTGAAATTTTAGGCTGATGATAAAACTCACATTAAAAAAAGAGTTATTCCATAAGAAAAAAATATAACTTGTGTTATATATCAGATACCAAAAATGACAGAAAACATTTAGTTTGACAATTGCACTAAGTTTAAAACCCTTACAAACACCAAAAAAAAAGAGAAATAAAAAAGTTATAACTCTTGGGAAGGCTATTTTATTTTTTTTGAAGGAAGTTCACGAGGTATAAAGTCTTAACAAAAAAGTTTCACGGGCAAGACCTCAGAGGTAAAGGTAGCTCGGGGACGCGTTTCTGCCTCATTAGGCTTCATTCAGCCCGAGCATAACCATAAAATGGAAGGAGATGAAATGATGATGTGGGTAACTGAAAAAGAAATATGAAATATGGTGTTTACTGAATGAAGCCTAATGAGGCAGAAACGCGTCCCCGAGCTACCTTTACCTCTGAGGTCTTGCCCGTGAAACTTTTTTGTAAAGGCTATTTTACTTTTGTAGATTATTAGATTTCTTACATAATGATAAAGCTTTACTCATAAGTATTTTATAAAAAAATATATTTTTAAGAGACTACACTTTCATTAATTGAAACACCCTATAGAAACCTTCCATATTCTGAAAGCCAAACTCCAGGATCAATTTCACTAATTTTCCAGTTTCTGAAAGACAGCAGTCAAGTCACGATGTGGACATTTGATTCACGAAAATTGACCGGTCAGTCGGATTTAGTTGCTTTTCCTTCTCGTCCCTTTGAAGTTATTTTTAGCTAGATAGAATCCAAGATATAGATTCCACAGTGTTGGACGAAGAATAGAGCGTTAGGTAATGCTCTAGTAAATCAACTTATGGAAACTATGGCTCTTGAGTAAACTCTCAAGAGTTGAACGGCGTGTGGGTGCACTAGCAAAAGGGTAGCATAGCTTCTATTCAAATCCTTTTGGCATTCAATGAGTGTTGGACGAGATTTATACGTTCAAACAGTTTTGTTGCCATTCAGTCAAGTTTGAGGGTTAAATTTGCAGGGGATATTTTCATGTTTGTATTGCCTAATGTTTGTTGACCACTGTCTGTAAATAATCAAGACCAAGCGGTCAGATTTTGGAATGGTTTGATCTCTAGAAAGAGTTGCGATCCAAAATTTAAGTCACACTTTTTTTTAGCTGATTTTGAACCTAAATTTACCATAACTATTTATTCGATTAGGATGAAATTTGGTAAAGAGAAATACTTCTTATTAGTGACATTATTTTGATACTAACTAAAAAATAATATCTATCTACTATTGATGAGTCATTTACCTTATATAAAATAACTTTATTTACATATATCAAACTTGCACATAATATTAATATTAAATTCCATTGTAGTTCTTTATAAGATCTTTGCCTTTTTCTTAAAAAGAGACGTTAACAAAACATAACTTGTTAAAGTTTTCTGATAGTTTTGGAGGTCTGCCAATTTTGGTTGATAATGAAAAAAAATTCCCATGGACAGAAAATAAAAGATTAAACAACAACGTCTCCCATTTTTTAAAACCAACAAAATAAATGATCATTTTTGTTTTACTAAAGTTTTAGTTTTTTTTACTGGCATTCTTATAATTTTCTAAATTTTTATCTAAAAACCTCCAAATAGCCATTATTTAACCCACACCCAGACACAAAATACATGGGCGCAACTAAGGGGGGGCTTATAGGGTATTATAGGGTCTCGGCCCTCCCCAAGAGATATTCCTCAGTGCGCTATTGTAAAATAATGAAGTTACGTCAAACTTAATTTAATAAAGTTTAGTTATTTACATTACTTGCTTCTGTAAAGTTATCAAAATAAATTTATTTCAAAACACACATCTTAGAATTTAATGAGGGAATTAAAAAAGTACACGCACATTTTACAATTAGTATTCGCAAAAGCGTAGAACGCCTCTGGATTTGGAGAAATGTCTCCCAGCCTCCCACAGATCCCCAAAATCGTGGAGGAAACGGAGCTGGGGCCGCGGCCGTAAAAACGAGCAGTTTCCCCTCACTTTTTGCGTCGCGCGAGGCGCTTCGTTGCGGCGCTGGATGTTGACGCGACGCCAAAGCCAGGCGCCTGGATGCGACGCCCTCATTTTCCGCGACGCTCTATCTAGAGCTGATGGTCGCCCCAAATGGTGGTGATGGGGGGGAGCGGGGCAAACAGGGGAGCACAAAACTCCCCTTTTCAAGACCATTCTTTTGCCCTGCCGTCGTATTTTATTCCTTCTTGTTTCTCTGCTCAAATTTTGCTTTAATTCAGAACATACTTATTGGGATACCGATACTTTGATTTCATGTTTAAACAATACACAGAAAAAAATAGACAATCGTCAACCAAAAATAATGTAGGTACTTGCCGCATAATTGAATGAATCAGTACGATTCACTTAGACCAATTACATACCGCGTGGCTAGTCTTCTATCTAGGGGTAGGATTTTTGTATGGGTTATAAGGATTGCATGTGAGAACAGACCAATGTTGCCAGTTTAGTGAAAGGTCAACTTTTCAGTTTTATGTAAGTGTATTCATCAAACGGGGTGATAAAGAACTAGAATAATGCCTTAAAATTCTGCTTGTTCCTAAATATAAATAATTAATTTTTTTTTACAAACAAACAAAATTTGAAAGTGTTATTCTTGTTATTGATTTTCGTTTTACATTTACTAAAGTCAATTTTTTTTAATTTTAGGTCTCTTTTAATGCATTTTTAGTCTAACCCTAGCAAAGGTAATGATAGACCACAGTGAACGTAGCGTGGTTATAGTACGCGGGAGTGTGGACGAGACCTTAAGGGGCGGCAGAGGTGGTATTGAGCCTCAAAAGTAATTCCGCGGAGCTCATTTAGTAGTTTTTCAAGACAAACATCATTATTATAAGTAGTAATGCCTTTTAAACTAAAAACGAAAATTTTCAGCAAATATTGAAGTAATGTTACTTTAAATGCTCGCAGACGACATGCGCCACAGGCAAAATGTTTTAAATACAAAAGGAACATTTAAAAAGAAAGTCGATACAACAAGAAAAGTTGATAGTATACTTGATTGCTTTTGGTTAAATAATACTTTTAGCCAATCCTTTTTTTTTAACACAATTTAATGCCGACATATAGAACTTGTGTATCATATTGGGTTAAAATCGTTTAAGGTGTTCTTGAGTTATCGTGTCTTGAGACAGACAATTTATTTTATTATCCGATCTAGGTGTTTTAGGAACTAAATAACTCACATTTAAAAAATTTTAAAAATAAAATGTTTACGTTTTTAATAGTTCTCTTCTTGTGTGGTGATAAATCAAGTAATAATTCTCACCCTAAAAAAATGTTTCAGATTGTCCGCCCTTTGGCGAGTGCGACCGCGTGCGCCTGTAGTAATTTATCAAGGTTACCTTTGACAACGCTGCAAAGCATTCTGCGGGACTCGGGCGTATCGCAGTCTCTTTTTAATAATTGTTATACTCTATCTGTTTTTTATAGTATTATGGAAATTTATACCAGTAGATGTGAATTTGTTCAGGCGATAGGTATTTGTTATGAAAAAAAAATATTCTGTTTGATTTGAATCAATAATTTGACTAAATTAAATTTTGTTGAGTAGAAGGGATTTCTGCTAGATGACGCACCCGTCAATATCACAAATTACCTAATTATTAAATTCAGACAAACCTCGAGGCTTCAAAGTAGAGACCAACGTTCTATTCTAATTCTAGTTAATTTATATTTACTTTTTTCTGTGTAGGATCGATTTGTTTACTTTAGTATTAATTATTTAAGGGTTTTTAATTGCTGGCTTAGATGGGTGTACACTAATAGAAAGGCCTAAAATTTTTCGATAATTAATATTTTGCCATAAGATTGACCCATATCGTTAGGCCCATCGTATTAGGTACGAACCCGATGGGATGCGGACCTTTTTTATGTACAATCGTTATTTTTGTGTATTTTAGAAAATAAAAGAACCGCGGGGAGTCTGACTTGGGGTCAGTTTTTGATGACAGCCGTTCACGCCCACTGTTTATATAATTTATTTGCACAACCTTTTTTTAGATTTAGTATAGGTACCGCTTTTAAAATCTCTATGTTTTTTAATATCTATAGGTAGATACGCATTAGTTTTCGATATCTCTACAATTAGGCCGCGTACTCATTAACAAGCGAACCCTGTAAGCGAGCTGTTACAGTACCTGATACTGTATCTGATGCTGTATCAATATTCATTAATGTGGACGCTGGTTCGTAGTTCGTGCTCGCGAACCTAGTGTGTATCAGTTGCTCTAATTACGCGGCTTTAAGGATTTTCTTTTTTCAGTAGGATATTTACAAATTTCTTATTTTATTTTAAAATTTATTGATTGCTTTCTGGAGTCATCTTCTAGAGATAGATAAAAACATATACCTATAATTTTCGTGCTGGCGATCACGCCCCCTCCTTTCCAAAATGACGTAATAAGCTGATCATTTCTTAAAACAAATAAAAACCCACAGAGCTAAATAAGTGGAGACAGATCATCAAAAACCACGTACTATGTTAATTTAAAAAGTACGTCTAAAAAGTGAAATTATGAAGTGCTTGTTTCAAATTTTATCTCAGTTCACTAGGCAGTTCCTTAGTGGGCTAAAATTATAAACAACTATGAGTAGCTGTTGGAGAAATGGTAACTGATTTTTAATTTTTTCTCCGCTTAAAAAAAACAAATTCTTTTAATTAAAAAACTCAATGGATCTATAATGGATCTGATACCTTCCTAGCCCATTAGCACACTCCAAGTGAAACTTTACGTTATATGAACCTTGGAAACAGTTTTTTATAAATATCTCAGAAACGAAAGATTCTACTAAATTTTTGGTTACAACACAAATTATTGAAAAAAATGTCAATTTCAATTTTTAAACTGGCAAAAACTATCATTAGCAATAATAGATATTGACCACTTGTTACGGACAGACAAACACACACACACTTACACACAGACAGGCGTCACAACGATATTGCTAAAGCCGGGATCAAACGACTCGCGTACTTGGCGAATAATTGTTACTTGCCTTTTGGTCAGTAAAAATGGGCCGAGTCAAAGGGCTCACGATTATTCGTATACTTGCCAAGTACATCTCTCTCGTACTTGTAAATTGTACACGTCGTGTGAGCGCCCTGCTTGCTATCGCAATTCGCAAAGCTCGTATACTTGCGAAGTACGCAAATAATTGTGTATTTGCCAAGTACACGAGTCGTTTGAGCCCGCAAAATAGATACAAATAAAACATTTTCGGCGTTATCTGAAAAAAATAAATTTTGTCGAAAATAATATTTATCTTCTCTAACCATTGCTGCGCGGGCTAGGAAGGTGAAATTTTTCACATTAAATATTGGTAGAGTTTTGGGATGACAGTGGGTATATTTCTATTTGCGAGATATGTGGTGTAGAGAACGAGGCACCTTCAGAAACGTTGATTACTATTATTTAAGAAACCAACAACACTCATTTCTGCTGGTGATGGCAATTGTGCACCTGTCTTGACAGCTGAGCTGAGCTGAGGCACCCAGATTGTTGCCATTAGTTATAAAACTATGCTTTAAAATCACTATACCTACCTGCTTGCCCGCTCCGGGATATTTTGCATTTTTTTCACATTTTTATTTGAATTTTTGTACAGTTGGAAAACGCCATAGCGTAAATAAAACTTAGGATATTTTATTTTGTTTAATTTTTGAATCTTATGGCAAATAAAGACGATCATAAGAAAAACATTTCATGTAAAAAAAGCCAAGTACGCAAAAATGGCATTCCGTAAAAAGAATAGAGATAAAAGGAAAGCCAAGTTCTCCAATACAAATTTCAAAATGAAAGATTCTTACTAGTTTGGAAATGTTTTTTTAAACTTTGCTATTACAGCCAAACTTCTTTAAGTTTAATTTAGCACTGTGCCTAAGACTCATTTACAGCCGTAATAGCCAAGTTTAGAAAAATATTTACAAAGTAGTAAGAACCTTTCATTTTAAAATTTGTATTGATGAACTTGGCTTTACTTTTATCTCAATTATTTTTACGGAATACCATTTTTGCGTATTTGGCTTTTTTTTACATGAAATGTTTTTTTTTAAGGAATTGGATAATATTTAATTTTTAGTAGTAAAATATATTGTTCAAAATTTTTGCAATGCTTGACTTAAAATTTTGAGAATTTTTAATTTTTTCCCATGGTCTTATCATAGTTCCTATCAGCCTTCCGAAGGTAGCTCTCTAGCGTTTCTAAAAGTGGACAATGTTACTTTTACATAACTTTACATGTATAAAGAAGGGAAGCAAACTAAAATGTTCGTGTTTTTAAATTTTTTCCTAGTTTTATCATAGTTCCTATCAGTCTTCCAATGCTCAGCTCTCGAAGGTTTCTGGAAGTGGGTAATGTTACTTTTTTATAATTTTGAATATATACTGGAGGAGAGTAAATGAAAATTTTTGGGCTTTTAAAATTTTTTTCTATAGGTTTTTCATAGTTACTATCGGCCTTCCAAAACTCAGCTCTCTAGCATCTCTGAAAGTGGACAATGTTACTTTTACATACTTTCACATTTATAGGAGAGGGAAGTAAATTAGAATTTTGGGGTGTTTTAATTTTTTCCTATGGTTTTATCATAGTTCCTATCAGTCTGTCAAATCTCAGCTCTCTAGCATTTCTGGAAGTGAACAATGTTACTTTTACATAACTTTACATGTATAGGAGAGGGGAGTAAATTAGAATTTTGGGGTTTTTTGATTTTGTGTGGCAGTACAAATTTTCTTTAAATGGTACGTGAAAATTTAGCTCTTCGGCGGTAAAAATTTTATTTAAGTGTTACGTGAAAATTTAGCTCTTCGGCAGTACAAATTTTCTTTAAGTGTTACGTGAAAATTTAGCTCTTTGACAGTACAAATTTTCTTTAAATAGTAAGTGAAAATTTAGCTCTTCGGCGCTACAAATTTTATTTAAATGTTATGTGAAAATTTAGCTCTTTAGCAGTACAAATTTTCTTTAAGTGGTACGTGAAAATTTAACTCTACGGCGGTCCAAATTTGATTTAAGGTTTACGTGAAAATTTAGCTCTTCGGCGGTACAAATTTTATTTAAGTATGTGAAAATTTAGCTCCTCGGCAGTACAAATTTTCTTTAAGTGGTACGTAAACTCAGCTCTCTAGCGTTTCTGGAAGTGGGTAATGTTACTTTTTTATAATTTTACATTTATACGGGAGGAGAGTAAATGAAAATTATGCGGTTATTTTAATTTTTTTCTATAACTTTTTCATAGTTACTATCGGTCTTCCAAAGCTCAGCTCTCTAGCGTGTCTGGAAGTGGGCAATGTTACTTTTACATACTTTTACATTTATAGGGGAGGGAAGTAAATTAGAATTTTGGGGTGTTTTAATTTTTTCCTATAGTTTTATCATAGTTCCTATCAGTCTGTCAAATCTCATCTTTCTAGCATTTCTGGAAGTGGGCAATGTTACTTTTACATAACTTTACATGTATAGGGGAAGGGAGTAAATTAGAATTTTGGGTTTTTTTTTATTTTTGCCAGGGGTTTGGTCATAATTGCTATCAGTCTGCCAAATTTCAGCTTTGTAGCATGTCTGGAAGTACAGTAGAATTTTGATGATCTATACATGAGTGAGTGAGTCAGTGAGCGGCAATTTTGACGTTTTTTAAAATTTCGTAATTACTGTACCTACTACTTTATAGAAGTCTATGAAACTTGGAGGAGTTGACTGTGCAAAGTTTGCTCATTCCGAAGTAGAGTTTTAGATAGGTCAAATATGGGCTGAAATGTTTCAAGAAAAGATGGTACGGCAGCGCGAACTTGGCGAGGCACTGCCGTGCCCTCAGATATTTATTTATTTATTTAATATACACACAAAAAAAATTAAATAATAAACATCATTTATCATTCATGTTTAAATGCAGTTTCATTTATGAATATGTTATAATAATTACAC
Organism: Aspidapion aeneum; assembly: GCA_963576565.1. NCBI lineage: Eukaryota > Metazoa > Arthropoda > Insecta > Coleoptera > Brentidae > Aspidapion > Aspidapion aeneum. The sequence continues at coordinate 104,777 of CAUYVT010000070.1, forward strand.
TCATTAGATACGCACGTCAAAACGCGGAGAAAAAAAAATAGACAAACGTCAGCATTAATATGTGCAGATCAAGAAGGCTCTGTGTGCAGTCGTATAAATACTAATTGCTGATTGGCTGCCGGCCAAAACAATGACAAACGGCGGCTTGTCATCGGCCACGTCCAGCGTACGGAAAAAGACGCTTTCCGAGTCGATTCTATCGCCAAACCGCCTGTGAAATCCTTTATTAATAGACCAACTTTTTATACTTTCATTACTTTTAGTCTAGGAACTAATATGGCTAATTTTTACCTTCCTAGTCCATGTAGCAATGGCTAGAGAAGGTATTGTCTGTCCGTGTGTATCTGTATGTCTGTCCGTAACATGATAGCTCGTAAACTGCTAAATCGATTTTCATGAAATTTTCAGGTAAAATAGGGTATAATACTGTAAAGAGCTGAATAGATTTTGGTAAAAATCGCATTAATATGCGGGTTTAATTTCGGAATATAGTAGAACACAGTTTTCTCACTAGTTTAAGTTATTATTAAAATCTTTGTAGGTGCTTTCGTTTCTGAGATATGATGATGTAGCACTTGGAGTGTGCTAATAGGCCAGGATGGTATCAGATAGATTCATTTATTTAATTAAATAGATTTACTTAATCCCAAATTATTTTTTTTAAACTTCTTAGTGATAGTAAATTAAAGCATCTAGGTATGGGTATGTGTAAGTTATCGAATGAATAAAAAATATACCTATATAAAAACTAACCGTTAAAACTATTAAAAAACAAAAACAACTATAAAAACAAGTTAATAGCCTTTTGCAAAGTTAAAAGTAAAGAAAAAAAAACAGAAGTTAATGTACTGAGGTAAAGAAGATTATTGCAATGTTGAGAAATTGAGAAAACAAATCGTTAGTGCCTGGCAATTGTTTTTAACTATTATTATTAAGCCTTTAAAAAAACCTTGTATCATTTTTACCTTCCTAGCCCGTCCAACAATGGCTAAAGAAGGTAATGTTTTCGACGAAAAAAGAAATTGTCGTGACGTCTGTCCGTGTGTGTTTTGCTGCGTGTATGTATAGCTCCAAAACCGTTGAACCGATTTTCATGAAATTTTGAGGTAAAATAGTGTACAATACCTTAGAGTTAATTTGATTTTGGTCAAAATCCATTTATTTTTATGTTTTTTGACAGTTTAAAGATTGAAAATATTTTTTGTAGTTATAGATATATTTCATTTTTGAACATTTATATTTGTATCTTGTAAATTGTTTAAAAAAAGTGTTTTCCCCACGTTCGACGAAGCCAGGCAGGCAGTAAGGCAATCCGTGTAATCAGAAGATTATGACTTTATCATGACGGGTTCATGGGCGCCTGCGATCTACACAAGCGCTATTATTAACCAATATCCATCCATGGACGCCGGCCGGTTCAAGACCTCCCAGATTGAAATATAGCACAGTTATTACGGTGTTGGCCCGGGTACTGCCTTTTTCAGGACCGACTCTACACCTTTTTTTCTTTTGGCTTAAGCTTATTTAGACTAAACCTTGTGCTACTTATGTTTTATTGAAAAAAAATATTTATAAGACATTAGAAACTTATATAAAAGGTTGACTCTAAAGTTATATTAAGAAAATATTGTAATGGGAAGATAATATACCTTTATCTAGTTATCAAAGTTAGCTAGAATTGTTTATATGCAACGACATATGAAAGTTTCATCATTCCTACTGAGGCCAATTTTTTTATCAATTAACTGCATTGACTTTTTATAAATTTTTATTTGACTTTACAGGCTAGATTTGATATAAAATCTTCACGCGATAGTAAACAAATCTATCAAATTACTTTTTAATGTAATTTTTTAATAAAATCGTTTAATTTTTAAAAAAATATTGTGTGTGCTTAAGACCACACGGCAGAAGTGTAAACTTCAACAAGGCGAAATTAATAATACTGGCCTTCATCTGCATCATCATATCACTCGTTGAATGTTTCTCACAGTTAGTCGAATCGAGCCCATTTTACCCGAATGAGCGTTACATAGCCGAGCCTGACGGCTCAGTTCAATTCACTACCCACAAAAACTGCTAAACGCGTCTAAAGAAGTTTACCCTTAAAAAAAAATATTTCTTATTTATAATAATACAAATTGCCCCTGAGATTGTAGTCTAACAAACCCGACCCTTTTATCTTCGTTATGGTTCTTAGTTCGAGCACCTTGTTAGCAAAATCATCACTTGGCGTGACGTGGCGCAGCAGCCGCAGCCGAGCTGACAGGCCCCAAGGCCCGCAGGACCCACCAACAACCCATTAACTTAAAACAATAAAAAATTCCTAAAAGAATAATTGTTTTTCTCAATTTTTTTTAGATTTTGCCCCCAAATTTTATATGATAGATACTTAATAAAAAATCTATATTTTAGTGGGAGAATTTATTCTATAAACAAAACTTTATCTGGCTGTTACACCACTATTAAGGATTTTTTTTAATTCAGTTAAAAAATTTCAATAATAATTTGCATTTTTTTGAAACTTATTTGTCTTAATTAGTGTTGTTCAGAAATTTCTGTCTACATATATTAACGATTATTTCGGGGGAGATTGATCCCCCTTGATTCCCCATACAAGGTACGTCTATGTAGGTATATGTTTTTTTTTACTGAAGCAAAAATAAAGAATTGAAAAATGTATAATCATCATTAATCATTTATTTTATCCTTTTATGATTATACGACCCTTAAAATCTTTGACGCTGTCTACATATCTTTATAAATAGTTTTTAGTAAAACAAAGGCTACACAAATTCCAGCAAAAACATTCCACAAATACTAATTCAACCCCACACTTATTATTAATTATCAAAAGAAAAGAAAAGAACCGCTGGGACCATATGGAAATGGAAGGTATTCTACCCTTCTTTGGTTTTTATCTTTAATTATAATTAGATTTATGCAAAATTTGACAAAAAAATATACATTTTAAGCTTTGACGAGATAGCTTTGGAAGTTCCTACAGCCCTCCATTTAAATTAATATTTCTTTTATGTATTTTAACATGAAAAATACTTCTTGGTCGGGAAATCGGAATATAATGTTTTTTATCTAATGTTTTAATTTTGTTTAAATGTATTACATACGTCCTACATTTGATTAGATAGGGTTCGCGATGGTAGGCCGCGCCGGCGCCGTGGGTGGGCGGCACGACACTACGGGGCGCCACTTTTTTGTTTTAACTCGATCGAACCGCAACAAGGACTAAGTAAGGCCGTTTAATTTGGTTCGTTTCGGCTCGGCTCGGGCCATGACAGGGCTGATTTTTTATACCGCCCAAATCGGCTCATTACTTACCTACATATAAACAAACCATTTTAATAATTGGTACTTTATCTAAAATTTAATTAGAAAAATAGAAATAAAATTCATTCTTTAGAAAATGTCGTATAGATACAATAAATTAAAAAAAAAATAAAGATATAAAACATATGGTAATTAATTCTACAATTTCAAGTGTATTTTACAGTGAATTAAATAAAATATCATCTATCACTGACAAATGATGTCATCAACTGTCACTCCAATTAACCATGACGTCATTTCTAGTAATTTAAATGAGTGACTAGTAACCTGGAGGAAAAAGAGTTTATGACAAATAGCACAGTTGTAACTTAATTAAGTATAATTACACACATAAGCCGAAAAAAAGGGTGGGGTGGATTTTAGAAATTAGAGTGTAATATGTGTAATTGTGTTTAACTTTAAATTCAAATTAAAACCATGTGAATACGTCGATATGTAAAATTAAAAGAAATGTCAACTTATTTTAAAATTTATATCATCAGATTGGCGGCAAACCGTTTAGCATAATATTAAAAACAAATTGTTATAACCGTCGAAATATATTAATGTAAATAACATGAAGGTACACACACACATACACAACCATTATAATAATATGTGTATTGTTATTAATTTCTGAATAAATATGAATCGCATTATACCGCTATTTACACCTGCCTTTTTCGTACCTATATTATCCACCTTTGAAATTAGTAATTACTATAAAACAATCCATATATTTGGTTAAAAAAGCATTTCTTTTTATTTGGCGGTGTAAATATCAGTATGTATAGGTCAAGTTTGGCCGTCCAAAACGAAAAGGTTGTAATTGAATTTTAGGCGAAACTGAGTTACTCCCCTTTAGTAAGAATTCTGGAGTAACGCTTAAATGTAACACTGTAATTTTGATAGTTACAATAAATCTATATGGTTTTTAAGTTTTGAGAAGACACATTAATCAACTAGAAGTCCAAAATGTCAATATCCTAATTTTAAATTTTTTGCAGTTACTTCCATTTCGCTATCCCATTTCAACTATTTTTACCTAACAACGTAGGTATTAATTAAAATTTGTTACCGATAATGATAGTGATAAGTTAGCAAAAGTGTATAGTGCTGCTTTTTTACTCTATTGACAAATATTTTTATTTTTAATTTGGTCTGATTTCTGTCGTGACAAACAGAAATCAATCAAAACCTGCAATTATTGTTGTCCCCTGAGAGTAGGAAAGGACGACATGCATACACACAAGCTGCTTAATGCTTATGTCATTCATGGTCGTGATGGTCCAAAGGATCTGCAGGAGCAATATAACTTTTGTGTCCTGCCACAGTTTAGAGCAGACGCAGCAGTCAGGATATAGAGACAGATATTTACCCTCTGCATGCATGTCTTATTGTTTTAAACATTCACGTACATTTAAATCATAATAAAAACATTTCATATAAAAAAAAGCCAAGTACCCGAAGGTGGTCGTTCGTAAAAAGAATTGAGATAAAAGGAAAGCCAAGTTCTCCAATATAAATTTCAAAATAAAACGTTTTTACTAGTTTGGAAATGTTTTTTTAAACTTTGCTATTTCAGCCAAACTTCTTTATGTTCAATTTAGCACTGTGCCTAAGAGTTATTTGCAGCCGTAATAGCCAAGTTTAGAAAAACAGTTTCAAATTAGTAAGAATCTTTCATTTTAAAATTTGTATTGGAGAATTTGGCTTTACTTTTATCTCAATTCTTTTTAATAAAGTACCACACAAGTAATATTTTTACCAGAATTCTAATTTTCTAAATCTACCCGATGGTTCCATTTAAAAATGAATAAAATTGAGGAGCAACTGACCAAAATGTATTAAATACACTTTTTGTGATTATCGGGCTAAATATAAAAATGTTTTGCTTTTTTGTCAATCTATAATAAAAACAACCCAATTCAATCAAAGCGCATTAAACCCATTCCGAATAGCCATAAGCAAACATCAACATCAACATCTTAATTTTTGTTCTAATTTACTTTGCTCTTTTTTAAGTTTTTCTCAAAACAACATATTTTGCATTTAATGCATTTTGGTCTGTTGCTCCTCAATTTATTGGATTTTAAAAATTAGAGTTTTGGTAAAAATATTATTTATGTTCAAAATTATATTTGGTACCTAGATTGGCTTTTATCTCTAGATAGTCCCACCTAAAAATAAATAAAATTTACTGCACATAAGTCAAAACAAAGGGTCACGTTTGATTTCAAAAGTTATTGTTATATCAAAAATATTATTTGTATGCTACTATAATGAAGGTAACTGTAAGAATAAAAAGTTTGACAATCACTTTATATTCTGTTTTCTTCAGTGTTCCCCGAATACTAGGGGGAGAATCTTCAATGAGACGCGCCCCGGGTGTCGGATATAGGAAGACATTTTTGCGGATTAAAATGAGTAAAAATTACATTATACATTGATCGTGTGAGCCTAGGTGCCCTTAAATTGGCAGAGTATTTAATTTGTGTTTTTTAAGAACTTTACATACAGGAAGTTTGACTGAAAAGTTTAAGTTTTAAATCAAATAATTTCAATATTTTTTGTTTATCATTTGTGTTCTATTTGAGGATAAAAAGGGACGTGTGTCGTCCCACAGGAATAGTTGTCGTTTGAGATATTAAATTATAGTGGGCGACTTGACCCGGTCCGGCCCGGCCCGGCCCGGCCCGACTTGGGCAGTATAGTGGCTGCTGTAATAATGGGCTCCTTTATTGGGACATTGGCCATTGTTTGGCCAAACATCGGTCAAGCGTCGTTAGCTTATCCTTAACGACTCGACTGCAGCTTCTATAGCCTTAATGCCTTTGCCCTCTATTCTCTATACTATCATTCAAATGCCTCCGTTTTCCAATCTGTTTATTTTCATTTCAGGAGGGATAAAGGGATAGGAAATACTGTAAGGAATTTTATTTTACTGCTAATACTAATAATACAGGGTGATTGAAGGGTAAGCGACATTTTCATTTCAGAGTCCGTTTAATAAAGGTGTCCGCAAAGAAAGGTTTCACTGTATAACAATATAGATGTGAAAATATTCAGTAACATGTAAGTACATGAAAAATTTTTAGGAGAATTTCCATAATACATCATGTAATTTTTTACATAATGTATATTTTAAATGTGTTTTTTTCAGTACTGTAGATCAATTTTTTCAGAATGGGGGGGTTTCTACACTTTATTTGGAAAAAACTAATTGTCTTGTAAATTTTCATTCATCAAATATGTCATGTAATTTTAATAATTCTGTAATGTCATGGTAAGTTTAATTTTTTATGACTCTGTAAAATTGCAGTAGAAAACGTTGGTTACAAAGTTGCCAACGTTTTTACTGGAATTTTACAAACCACTTTTTTCAGTGTAACTAGAGAATTAGTTGTTTGTGATCTATTTCTCATTGAGTGCAAAAACCAAATTACTTTTGGTTGAAAATATTTAAATTATTGCATTTTTAATGTGATTTATTGTTCTACGCAAAGTAGGTATATTTAATAAAATGGATAGGTTATTAAAGTTTTATGAATATTGAAAAAATCGCAGATGGGTATATTTAGACAATATAGCGTGATCCATTACCAAAATGGAATAAAATGGAAATGGATAAAGCATTAAAAATGATCGAAAGGTATTAAAAGCAATTTAGAAAGTCACCATGGGAATTCACACACAACCTGCTTCCATGCGTGCAACATGAAATACTTTTTGCAACGATTTTTTTATTATTATTTTTAGTTTTACTTCTAACTAACTAGATATACCTAACCTACCCACTCACTTATTCATATCTCAACATGGTCCAAAGTTCTTGCAAAAATTTTGTCTTTCAAATAATTTTAGTTCTTTATTTGCTTTTGTATGAGTCTGATTCTCTCCGATATATTGTGGTATAGATTTTTTTCTTTGATAAATCTCGTTAGAATTCTTAACTTGAGCAGTTTTTGATAAGCTTTAAATATATTTTTTTATTGGTTGTTTGATTAATTTTCTTAATTTTTAGTCGAAGAACAAAAAAACATTGATTCAATGAATTTTGCATTAAAATCAATGAACGAATTCATCGATATTACATATAATAATAATAGCTTTTTATTTACCTTATTTTTGTGTAGAAGTCCTTACTTACTCGAAACCAATTAAAACTAAATCCAGGTACCTAAAAATTATAAGCATATTTTTTGTTGTTTAGTTAATTTAGTTTTTGACTCATTTATTTTCAGTCTTTATTTTTTGTCTTCTATATCAAGTACTGTTACAATTTTGGTCTATTGTGAACATCAATAGGGACCTATTGCAATAAAGCCAGGCACAAATTGTGCCGGGCACTATATTGACAGTTTCGCATTTAAAACTGATAGTTGATCTTTCAAAATGGACATACCAAAGTTGAATTTAGAAACCCAGTCGCACAATGGCCTAATTTTGAAAGAAGACAGCTGTTCTTATAATGCGAAAGTGTCAATATAGTGCCCGGCATAATTTGTGCCTGGCACTATTGCAATAGGTCCCTAATATCTATCGGGTAGCCAGCTATCTGCGTTGATTTGGTGCCAATATATCCCCTTGTATCAACTGTCCTAACAGAAGCTTTAAGGACCAGATTAAACACTAATGGAGATGACTGATTATTTGTTAGATAGATACCTATAAATTATTATTAGTAAATTGCACAATTAATGTGGTTAAAAATTTGTGTTGGTGACGTTACGATTAAATTCCCTGTTAACACTGTTTTGCGTCAAGCATTGTCCATTCTCGTAGGCAACGCGTCAAGTCGTTTCTCGTTAATATGTTGAACCTTAACTCCAACCACACTCTGCTGGCCTAGAATACTAATTTATTTACTTCATATACCTACCTGCCTACTTATTCTAAGTTTATACTTACTTGTTTGGTAAGTACATAATTGTTTTTTCATTTAGAGTTAAAATGGCAAATTAACCTGGTAGAAAAGTGGGGGTGTCTCTGGAGGCACGACAGTGCCCCGCTAAGTTCGCGCGGAAACTACTGTACCTCTTTTCTTGAAACATTTCAGCCCATATTTGACCTATCTAAAACTCTACTTGGGAATGAGCTACGAAACTCAAACTTTGCACAGTCATAGACCTTTATAGAGTTAACAACTCCTCCAAGTTTCATGGACTTCCATAAAGTAGTAAAGTAGTTACGAAATTTCAAAAAACGGCGCAAAATTGCCACTTACTCAATCATTTATAGATCATCAAAATTCTTCTGTATTTCCAGACATGTTACAAAGCTGAAATTTGGCACACTGATAGAAATTGTGACCAAACCCTTGGAAAAAAACTCAAAATTTTAATTTACTCCCCTCCCTTATACATGTAAAGTTATGTAAAAGTATCATTACCTACTTCCAAAAGCGCTAGACTGCTACCTATATGAAAAAATTTTAAAACCCCAAAATTTTAACTTGATTACCACTTTCGCGTACTTGACTTTTCATTAAATGAAATGTTTTTGTTATGATAATTTATTCTGGCTCACAACTCGTCTTAATTTTATTTACTATCTTTTTAATTAAAGAAGTTTAGATATTCAGTCACCATCTCCAAAAAAGAAACTGACTTTTTTATTAAAGTTTAAAAAATTTTAGGAGATGGAAGTCTTCCACTTTTTAAGTAACAAAGTTGTATATAGACAGTTTCAAACCTCAAAAAAAAAACCGACAGCCAGTTTATATTCAGAGGGTCATATGCAGTGCTAGATGCACAGACTACCTAATTAGATCAGCATTTTTGAATTTTTCACCTTGTGAACTTTGTTAAAAAAAAATAAGTCAATTAGAGAGATTACTAGATGCACTTATCAAAAAATATTGTTTAGACTTTGTATACTTTGATTATCGGGGAAATTAAAATGTGTGGTTGGAAATCTGAGGACACACCACCACTTTTTAAAATATTTCAGCCCATATCAAGCGCGGATTTAAGGGGGAGTAACAGAGTAATTACCCCCCCTAGAAAAAAATATGCTATTTTTCCTTCTAAAAATACCGCCCCCCCCCTCCCCCCGCCCTTCCTCACCTACTCTTTTTCTCGTAAAAGCATGTATTTATTGGCAAATCCGGCAATAACGCACAATACATAAATATATAGGTATAATCTCCATATCATAATTTTTGAGATAACTTTTTGACAGTTATCAGCTGTTTACCATAACAAATAGCATAGCCAACTAAAAAAAGTTGTAAAGAGTTGTCTCAAAACTAATAATATGCACTATAACACATAAGTAAAAAGTATCAAAATAAAATTACTACAAAACAATTACCCCTACCCACCCCCACTCCTGTAAGAGCCCCTTTGCATTATAAGATTTAAAACATAAAACTTATTAGATATACAAATATCAATCTCTTTAATATAAAAATAAATGTAGGTAATCATAGAAAAAAAAACTAACAGTTCCCGTCCTATAATAAATTAAACACTAAAAAACCCGCAAGCCCACCAGGAATGGCACAAATTAATAAAAACATTCTTTTTTATTTTAAAAGGTAAATTAAAAAATGTAAAAGCTTAAAAGTGATCAGTTTTAAGTCAGTTTTGAACACTCTTCAATAGATTCTACTCTTTAAAACGCAATATTAACAAATCCTTTAAAAAATTTGTTAAATCATAATAAAAACATTTCATGTATAAATAGTACGTGAAAATAGTACTGCGTAAAAAGGAATGAAATGAAAGTGTAGCCAAGTTTTTCAATGCATATTTAAAAATAAATGGTACCCACTAATTTGGAAATTGGCTATTACGGCTGCATAATTTACTCTTAGGCACGGTGCTACAAGAACAAAACCAAGTTTGCCTGTAATAGCAAAGCAAACTACTGAAAACCTTTCATTTTAAAATGTGTATTGAAAAACTAAGCCAAAAAAAAATCCTTTTTAAAGAATACTATTTTTGCGTATTTTGCCTTTTTTACATAAACTATTTTTGTTATGATATTCTTTTCGTTAAGCAGCATATAAAATATAGAGCGCTTTATACGTGAAAGACCCCCCACTCTGCATAACCCCGAGTGGCACCACTGCTTCGCACTGCTCCGCACCACACTGCCTGGTTCTGATTAAGCGGCACCTTTGATCTTCTCGCGGCCGGCAATTAATAAAAACAGCGTTAACTATAAATTTTCGCTTTAATAGCGACCGCCGCCGCTGTTTGCATGCAAAATTCATTTTATGCATTATGTTGAAACCTACGTAAAACATGGGCTTAGACAATGTGCGACAGGGGGGGGGGGCCTGCCCCTTCAAAAACTACAAATATTTTATCAACTACTTAACTATAGGTAATAGGTATAGTGTGTGTTTTTTTTTTACAATTCAATGATGAAAATAAGTATAATACTCACATAATTTCTAATCTGAGGGCACGGCAGTGCCTCGCCAAGTTCGCGCTGCTGTACCATCTTTTCTTGAAACATTTCAGCCCATATTTGACCTATCTAAAACTCTACTTCGGAATGAACTACGAATCTCAACTTTGCACAGTCGTAAATAACAACTTATATAGTAAGTAGTAAAAGTAGTTAAGAAATTTCAAAAAACGTCGAAATTGCCACTCACTGACTCACCCACTTTGTATAGATCATCAAAATTCTACTGTACTTTCAGACATGGTATGAAACTGAAACTTGGCAGACTGAAATTATGACCAAACTACTGGAAAAAATCAAAAAGCCCAAAATTCTAATTTACTCCCCTCCCCTATACTAGTAAAGTTATGTAAAAATAACATTGCCCACTTCCAGAAATGCTAGAGAGCTGAGCTTTGGCAGACTGATAGGAACTATGATAAAACTATGGGAAAAAATTAAAAACATGGAAATTTTAGTTTGCTTCCCTCCCCTATATTCAAAACACCCCAAAATTCTAATTTACTTCCCTATAAATGTAAAGTTATGAAAAAGTAACATTGCCCACTTCTAGACATGCTACATAGCTGAGCTTTGGAAGGCCGATAGTAACTGTAAAAAAGCTATAGAAAAAAATTAAAAAACCCCAAAATTTTAATTTACTCTCCTCCCCTATATAATTGTAAAGTTTTTTAAAAGTAACATTACACACTTCCAGAAACGCTAGAGAGCTGAGCATTGGAAGACTGATAGGCACTATGATAAAACTATAGGAAAAAATTAAAAACATGGAAATTTTAGTTTGCTTCCCTCCCGTATATATGTAAAGTAATGTAAAAGTAACATTGTCCACTTTCAGAAACACTAAAGAGCTGAGCTTTGGAAGACTGATAGGAATTATGATAAGACCATGAGAAAAAATTAAAAAACCTCAAAATTTTAAGTAAGGCATTGCAAAAGTTTTGAGCAATATTCCGCATATTTAACTAACACAAAGTAATATACAAAGTAATAACATTTACATAATTAAATTGGGTATAAATTACTCTGGTGAATTTTGCTCTGAGTGGCCTTCATCTGCATCATCATATCGCTCTGATGACTGTTCCTCTCACAGTTTGGCGACTCGAGCCGACCTCACCCAAATGAGCGTCAAAGTCAAGTACACGAAAATGGCATTCCGTAAAAAGAATTGAGATAAAAGTTTTCCAATTCAAATAGCAAAATGAAAGGTTTTTACTAGTTTGGAAATGTTTTTCTAAACTTGGCTATTATGGCTGCAAATGACTCTTAGGCACAGTGCCAAATTGAACATAAAGAAGTTTGGCTGTAATAGCAAAGTTTAACTAACCTTTTCCAAACTAGTAAGAACCTTCCATTTTGAAATTTGTATTAGAGAACTTGGCTTTAATTTTATTTTAATTCATTTTACGGAATACCACTGTCGCATAGTTGGCTTTTTTTTACATGAAATGTTTTTGCTGTGATAAAAAATTATTTAATCCCTCTTTACCAATTTTTCCGTTATCGTGAAAAATTAAAAAATTAAATACATTTCTTGTGGTTTTACTTTGTTTAGTGATCCGTGCTGCATCCTTTATGGCAGGAATTAATTTTTGTTCCTTGTTATTATTTTCTGTGGTTTTTGGGTCATGCAAAACCAATAAACCAAACCAAACAAGGGTAAAATTTTAAAAAATCCAACATATGGAACTCCGGACGCAGGTACCTATCCATGTCTGTTTTTAGGGGTATTTAGTAAAATTAAGAACCCAACTTAAATTATCGAAAAATTGATGATTTTTAACCTACCAAAATACAAAAGGTGGCTAGCATGTGTGTAAACCAAAATGTGATAATTTTCGGTTATTATGAATTATCTTCCTATTGTGTGGTTTTATTTTATTTTTTGTTCTCTTCTTGTTTTTGTATTTCTTTATAAAGTTGATAGGGGAGACACGGGTATATCGTACCGTTATTTGAATTTTTAGACGCTGCGATTCCAAATGAAATATTTTATTAACAAAATTAAAATTTCTGCAAAGGGTACGATTTAACCAGCCCGTTAGTTAAATCGTACCTCCATTCTATTTATATATATAGATAAAATGTTTTAATAGAGATTTTAATCTTACACTAATCTTATACATTTGGGAAAGCATAGCATACAAAAAAGTTAAGGTAACCGGTCAAAAAAAGATATTAACTCTTGCCAAGAGATGTAACTTTTAGTTCATATTCTGTTTAAAGATTGTAGTGGTACGATTTATGTACAATACCCATCTTTCCCCTATATTAGTTATATACATTTACAATAGGTGCTTGTAGGTACTTATTTTGTTTTAGGTATTCAGGTCAGACATTGGAAAAACAACACTTTAAAATATACCAAGTACAAGTGAATTTTTAACAATTTTTTTACACTTTAAACTTAGGTCACGTTTACATGCAAGGCATATGTGTGTGAAGATATATTAGATATAAGATTTAAAATCGTTTTTAACGCCGCCCAGTCCGCTTACAATTGACCAGATGAGTTATGGCCATCATAAAAAACTTTATTTATTTGTTCACAGAAATTCCAATTTCTTATTTCTTGAAAATTATTAAGTCTACAACTATATTTTTAGGTTAGCATCAGGGCCTTCATCGCTTCTTTGTGGCACAGTATCAACTAAATGTTTGTTTTGCAATTGTTTTGATGTATATCCTATATAGCAAAAAAGTTGACTTTTTTTTTACATTTTTTAAAAATTTTTAACTTTTGATTTTATTTTTCTCGATAACCATTACATCTATAACTGTAATATTTTCAGGTTAGTACAGTGAAACCTCTCCTTGCGGACACCTCTATTAACCGGACGCGAACCTCTGAAAACGGGACGGAGCGCTGCACGACATGGGCATAAATATTATGTAGTATGTTGGCAACAATGCACTATGCAACCGGGGAATTACCTCTTTCCGTTTTAATGCGAAGACGAAATACATCTTTCGTAATTACAACATTATTTGATTTAGCGGAACTGCTGTGTTTATTGTTCAGTTGGGTAATAATAGATCTCTTTGAAATGGCGCCTAGTAAAAAACTTCTTATTTTATGTGGAAAAATGGAAGCTGTTAACGTTTCATGGAAGGAACATCTATCAGCACGAAAGATTGCCGAAAAATTTATTATCGGAAAATCTCAAGCAGCGGAAATTTTTGATAAATATATATCAAAATTTCGCAGTTCCCTCTCTTAAGCGGACACCTCCAATAAGCCGACAAAATTGACGGAACCGTAAGTGTCCGCTTATGGGAGGTTTCACTGTAAAGGGACGCCGTAGCTTCTTCGTGACACAGTATCAACCAAATGTTTTTTTTTGAGTTTTGGCAATTTAAACTATTAGTTATTTCTTACAAACACAAACCTTTAGACCAACTTTACGGGACTTTTTTATTGCTTTGTGAGGCAAGCAATAAAAATATAACAATTGTTTTGACATATATCTAATACCAAGAAAGATTTTTTTTTTGGTAAAATTTGTTATATATTTTAATATTTTCAACTTTTGATTCTATTTTTCTCGATAACTATTATATCTACAACTTTAATATTTTCAGTTTAGTATAAGGGACTCCGTAGCATCTTCGTGGCCTGACAATATTAACGTGTCCCATCAAAATTATTATATAAAAAAATATATAAAAAAAATGTTTGGCAGGCCCCGGCGAGATTCGAACTCGCGATCTCCTGTTTACTAGACAGGCGCTTTAACCAACTAAGCCACGGCGCCGTTGATTTTATTATTTTCTTTCGCAATACTTGAATCACCCTCTTCTTTGCTATATAATAGACCAGTCAAGAGCGAAAAAAATGAGCTGCTTTTACTCGCAATTTTGAGATATGTTATTTATATTGGACTTCGAAATTTTTTTTTATTTTTTGACCTTAGTGGGGCCGGCACCCTCTCCTTTCCCTCAAAACATCCTGAATTTAGTGTGTACAAAAAATATTTTGGGTGTCCTCGTTCTTTTTAAAAAATAATATGCTTATCTTGCCACAAAATATTTTCTGAGATATCAATTTGGAATTTAACAATATTTTACTTTAAAAATATGGGTTTCTGGTTAAATTTAGGTGTCTAGGTATATGCGCGTTATCGTTTTTAGAAAATATATATTTTATCCATTATCACTGTCTATTAGATTTAAAATCAGTTAAATGCAAAAAACATCTATTAAAATTTAACATTTGCAATAATAGATATTTGAAAACTATGGCATAACATTTTTAAAAGATCGCAAAAATTTCAGCATCGTGCGTACATTTTTTGCACCATGAATAGGTAGATATTGTCAGAAAAAAGAGGGGATGTAATTTATATGGTGAGAAACCCTGTAGCTATGTCACACGCTTTCTGAGTATGAAATAGTGGACAATGGCCTTTTTAGGTAAGTATGTTTATTCAAATTTATTACGTCTTTTGAGAAATGGACAGAGATATCACATTTGTATGTGCCTTTAAAACGCATATAAAACTGGACTATCTATTGTTTTATCGTGATTGTAGTACCTAGATAACTTCCGACCAACACTTACTTTTTTTAGGTAGGTATCTGAGAGCTGCGAAAGTAAGACCAGTTTTATCCAACGCTACAACGGCGTAATAGGAATAGGAGATAATACGAAAATTTACTGCTCAATTTTACACTTCTATCTTACCATATGTAGTAGAAGACCCATCTCAGTAATAATATCTATGGGTACAGTTAACGACTAAATTACCACCATTAAAAATACTCTGCCAATATATGGGCCCCTAAGCTCACACTAGGTACTATAGTTATAGTGTACGTGTGAGCTAATATAACTAAAAACTGAAATATATATAATATATATAACTCCAGACTAAATTACCTTTTGTTTGATACCACACACGCCATTTTTTCACTTAAACTCTAATTTTTGAAATATACCCCCACCCTTTTTTTTAAATAAATTAAAATGTATTTTTTTGAACTCCAGACTCAATTACCTTTCGTTTGATGTCACACACGCCATATTTTTCCATAAACTCTAATTTTTGAAATCAACCACCACCCTTTTATTTGGTTTGTGCTCGGTGGATTTTGTTCATTTTTAAATGGGACCATCTCGGCCCAAAACCCAGCCTAGGTACCAAATTTCATTAAAATCGGCCAAGCGGTTTTTGAGTTATGCGCGTTGGTCGTTACAGACATACAGACAGACAGACAGACAGACAGACAGACATACAGACAGACAGACAGACAGACAGACAGACGGCGCAACAAAAAAGTTTCAAAATCATCTGAAACGCAAAGATATATAAAAATTTTTGAAATTGGAGCAACTTTTTTTTTCTCGAAAAAATTAGGATCACCAAAGCTCACACTACTATAGTATAGTATATGTGTGAGCTAAAAGTTAACAGTATGGCAGAGCGTTGCTGCGCTCTCGCAAAATATAGGTAAGTGTAACAGAGACAGAGAGAAGTACCCTATTTTACGTTCTTGCGTATGGCCACAGAAAAACTAGCTTATACTATCTGGGGAAACGGCAGTTGTACCACCTTTTATTGACACATTTCAGTCGATATTCGACCTACCTATAACACTGCTTTGGAATGAGCTACAAAACCCAAACTTCACACAGTCATAGATCTCGATAGGGCCAACAATTCTTTTAACTTTCATCTACTTCCATAAAGAAGTAAAATAGTTACGGAATTTTGAAAAACATCGAATTTATCACTCACTCAATCATAGATCATCAAAAAATTTTACTGTTCTTCTAGTCATGCTACAAAGCTGAAATTTGACAGAAATTACGACCACACCTTTGACAAAACTTTAAAAGCCTCAAAATTTTATTTTGCTTTCCTCCCCTATACATGTAAAGTTATGTAAAAGTAACATATTGCACACTTTCAGAGATGCTAGAGATCTGAGTTTTAGCAGGCTGATAGGAACTACGATAAAACTAGCCAAAATTTAAACCCCAAAATTTTTAATGTCCGCTTTCATAGGAAATAGAAAGCTGGGATTTGGCAAACTGACATAAATTATACCGAAAGTTCTTTAAAAAAACTATAAATTCCTTTCCCACCAGATTAAGAATAGAAATTTATTTATTTCAAAAGAAAAATTAAAAAAGATAAAAGCTATCGGAATAAGGCATTGCAAAAGTTCAAATATTATCCAAATGCTTTAAAAAATGAGTAAAATCATAACAAAAAAATTTTTATGTAAAAAAGCCAAGTACGCGGAAACGGTATTCCGTAAACATAATTGAGATAAAAGTATAGCCAAGTTCTTAATGATCGGCTAACTATAGGCATTCATTATTTAAAATTGGTAAGTATAGTATATACTTGGCACACGTAAAAAAGTGTGCCTAGCTATGACGATGTTAGTTAGCTAGAGTAGCTAAAGTAGCTGTAGGTATAAGGTCTTAATTACGAAATGGGGTTCCAGTGACGCATGCAAATGGGCTGCAACGCGAGGCGCGGCGCTGCGCGGGACAGGGCGGTTATACGTATGTGGAGAGGTTAAGTGGCCATTTACTTGCCTAGCTCACGTCCTGCCATCCATATATTTTACATACACACACACACTCACGATTATTTCGAGAGAGATTTTATCGAAATCCACTATTCTTTAAAAATCGTGCTGGGCTCAACTCTCCAACTCATTGGCACACCCAGGGGCGGAGGCATCGGGTCAGGGCACCCCAGATTCTAAAATTTGGGATGAAAAAATCAAAAATTATAAAAAAAGTAATTTTAATGTGACAACAATTTTTTTATAGTTACAGTACCTATGCTGGCCTCCCAAAAACCTATTTTCTGGGTAAGCCACTGCTTCAACTACCTACGTTCTTACTTATAAAAGTCATTCCGATTTTATTTTCAAATACTTTATTCATTAAAATATTTTTTGTTTTGTTGTTCTTTTAATAAATGTAGAGTGGAAAGACTAAAAACTGTACAATTTATGCCAGCGGACTTACGGATAACGTCATTTTAAATATGCCATATAGAGCATAAGGTGGGGAAATGACACTTAGATCTTATAGCCCCGTATTGGTCTTGACACCTACAGCATTTTCGGTGGAAAATCTAAATTTGTATATTTTGGCACATTTAGCCTGGCCACTCTACAAATCATAATATTTTCTGCAAACCTACCTACAAATGAAAATAAATAATATTTAGATATAGGGGACAGCGAGAGACATTAGGCGAGTTCGTTAGTTTTGCTCGCCGATTACATAAATTTTTTGACATGACGTATGACATTCATCTGGCATTTTTGTTCGGTAAGTCCGATGACCATCAAAATATAAAAAAAGGAACCCGATGAAATCAAATTTCTTAACCACGGTTTTTTCGATTTTTATTTTTATTTATTTATGTTAAGTGTTATATTATGTGTTATGTTATGTGTTATGTTATGTGTTATTTTATGTGTTATGTTATGTGTTATGTTATGTGTTATGTTATGTGTTACGTTATGTCTTATGTTATGTGTTATGTTATGTCTTATGTTCTGTTATGTCTTATGTTATATTATGTCTTATGTTATGTCTTATGTTATGTGTTATGTGTTATGTGTTATGTTATGTTTTATGTTATGTCTTATGTTATGTCTTATGTTATGTCTTATGTTATGTCTTATGTTATGTCTTATGTTATGTCTTATGTTATATCTTATGTTATGTCTTATGTTAAGTCTTATTTTAAGTCTTAAGTCTTATGTTAAGTCTTATGTTATGTCTTATGCTATGTCTTATGTTATGTCTTATGTTATGTCTTATTGTCTTATGTTATGTCTTATGTTATGTCTTATGTATGTCTTATGTTATGTCTTATGTTATGTCTTATGTATGTCTTATGTTATGTCTTATGTTATGTCTTATGTTATGTCTTATGTTATGTCTTATGTTATGTCTTATGTTATGTCTTATGTATGTCTTATGTTATGTCTTATGTTATGTCTTATGTATGTCTTATGTTATGTCTTATGTTATGTCTTATGTTATGTCTTATGTTATGTCTTATGTTATGTCTTATGTTATGTCTTATGTTATGTCTTATGTTATGTCTTATGTTATGTCTTATGTTATGTCTTATGTTATGTCTTATGTTATGTCTTATGGTATGTCTTATGTTATGTCTTATGTTATGTCTTATGTTAAGTCTTATTTTAAGTCTTAAGTCTTATGTTATGTCTTATGCTATGTCTTATGTTATGTCTTATGTTATGTCTTATGTTATGTCTTATGCTATGTCTTATGTTATGTCTTATGTTATGTCTTATGTTATGTCTTATGTTATGTCTTATGTTATGTCTTATGTTATGTCTTATGTTATGTCTTATGTTATGTCTTATGTTATGTCTTATGTTATGTCTTATGTTATGTCTTATGTTATGTCTTATGTTATGTCTTATGTTATGTCTTATGTTATGTCTTATGGTATGTCTTATGTTATGTCTTATGTTATGTCTTATGTTATGTCTTATGTTAAGTCTCAAGTCTTATGTTAAGTCTTATGTTATGTCTTATGCTATGTCTTATGTTATGTCTTATGTTATGTCTTATGTTATGTCTTATGTTATGTCTTATGTTATGTCTTATGCTATGTCTTATGTTATGTCTTATGTTATGTCTTATGTTATGTCTTATGTTATGTCTTATGTTATGTCTTATGTTATGTCTTATGTTATGTCTTATGTTAAGTCTTATTTTAAGTCTTAAGTCTTATGTTAAGTCTTATGTTATGTCTTATGCTATGTCTTATGTTATGTCTTATGTTATGTCTTATGTTATGTCTTATGTTATGTCTTATGTTATGTCTTATGTATGTCTTATGTTATGTCTTATGTTATGTCTTATGTATGTCTTATGTTATGTCTTATGTTATGTCTTATGTTATGTCTTATGTTATGTCTTATGTTATGTCTTATGTTATGTCTTATGTTATGTCTTATGTTATGTCTTATGTTATTTCTTATGTTATGTCTTATGTTATCTCTTATGTTATGTCTTTTGTTATGTCTTATGTTATGTCTTATGGTATGTCTTATGTTATGTCTTATGTTATGTCTTATGTTATGTCTTATGTTATGTTTTATGTTATGTCTTATGTTATGTCTTATGATATGTCTTATGTTATGTCTTATGTTATGTCTTATGTTATGTCTTATGTTATGTCTTATGTTATGTCTTATGTTATGTCTTATGTTATGTCTTATGTTATGTCTTATGTTATGTCTTATGTTATGTCTTATGTTATGTCTTATGTTATGTCTTATGTTATGTCTTATGTTATGTCTTATGTTATGTCTTATGCTATGTCTTATGTTATGTCTTATGTTATGTCTTATGTTATGTCTTATGCTATGTCTTATGTTATGTCTTATGTTATGTCTTATGTTATGTCTTATGTTATGTCTTATGTTATGTCTTATGTTATGTCTTATGTTATGTCTTATGTTATGTCTTATGTTATGTCTTATGTTATGTCTTATGTTATTTCTTATGTTATGTCTTATGTTATCTCTTATGTTATGTCTTTTGTTATGTCTTATGTTATGTCTTATGGTATGTCTTATGTTATGTCTTATGTTATGTCTTATGTTAAGTCTTATTTTAAGTCTTAAGTCTTATGTTAAGTCTTATGTTATGTCTTATTGTCTTATGTTATGTCTTATGTTATGTCTTATGTTATGTCTTATGTTATGTCTTATGTTATGTCTTATGTTATGTCTTATGTATGTCTTATGTTATGTCTTATGTTATGTCTTATGTTATGTCTTATGTTATGTCTTATGTTATGTCTTATGTTATGTCTTATGTTATGTCTTATGTTATGTCTTATGTTATGTCTTATGTTATGTCTTATGTTATGTCTTATGTTATGTCTTATGGTATGTCTTATGTTATGTCTTATGTTATGTCTTATGTTATGTCTTATGTTAAGTCTTATTTTAAGTCTTATTTTAAGTCTTAAGTCTTATGTTAAGTCTTAAGTCTTATGTTAAGTCTTATGTTATGTCTTATGCTATGTCTTATGTTATGTCTTATGTTATGTCTTATATTATGTCTTATGTTATGTCTTATGTTATTTCTTATGTTATGTCTTATGTTAAGTCTTATTTTAAGTCTTAAGTCTTATGTTAAGTCTTAAGTCTTATGTTAAGTCTTATGTTATGTCTTATGCTATGTCTTATGTTATGTCTTATGTTATGTCTTATGTTATGTCTTAAGTCTTATGTTAAGTCTTATGTTATGTCTTATGTTATGTCTTATGTTATGTCTTATGTTATGTCTTATGTTATGTCTTATGTTAAGTCTTATTTTAAGTCTTAAGTCTTATGTTAAGTCTTATGTTATGTCTTATGCTATGTCTTATGTTATGTCTTATGTTATGTCTTATGTTATGTCTTATGTTATGTCATTTGTTATGTCTTATGTTATGTCTTATGGTATGTCTTATGTTATGTCTTATGTTATGTCTTATGTTAAGTCTTATTTTAAGTCTTAAGTCTTATGTTAAGTCTTATGTTATATGTTATGTCTTTTGTCTTATGTTATGTCTTATGTTAAGTCTTATGTTAAGTCTTATGTTAAGTCTTATGTTATATGTTATGTCTTTTGTCTTATGTTATGTCTTATGTTATGTCTTATGTTATGTCTTATGTTATGTCTTATGTTAAGTCTTAAGTCTTATGTTATGTCTTATGCTATGTCTTATGCTATGTCTTATGTTATGTCTTATTGTCTTATGTTATGTCTTATGTTATGTCTTATGTTATGTCTTATGTTATGTCTTATGTTATGTCTTATGTTATGTCTTATGTTATGTCTTATGTTATGTCTTATGTTATGTCTTATGTTATGTCGTATGTTATCTCTTATGTTATGTCTTATGTTATGTCTTATGGTATGTCTTATGTTATGTCTTATGTTATGTCTTATGTTATGTCTTATGTTATGTCTTATGTTAAGTCTTATTTTAAGTCTTAAGTTATGTTAAGTCTTATGTTATGTCTTATGCTATGTCTTATGTTATGTCTTATGTTATGTCTTATGTTATGTCTTATGTTATGTCTTATGTTATTTCTTATGTTATGTCTTATGTTATGTCTTATGTTATGTCTTATGTTATTTCTTATGTTATGTCTTATGTTATGTCTTATGTTATGTCTTATGGTATGTCTTATGTTATGTCTTATGTTATGTCTTATGTTATGTCTTATGTTATGTCTTATGTTAAGTCTTATTTTAAGTCTTAAGTTATGTTAAGTCTTATGTTATGTCTTATGCTATGTCTTATGTTATGTCTTATGTTATGTCTTATGTTATGTCTTATGTTATGTCTTATGTTATTTCTTATGTTATGTCTTATGTTATGTCTTATGTTATGTCTTATGTTATTTCTTATGTTATGTCTTATGTTATGTCTTATGTTATGTCTTATGGTATGTCTTATGTTATGTCTTATGTTATGTCTTATGTTATGTCTTATGTTATGTCTTATTGTCTTATGTTATGTCTTATGTTATGTCTTATGTTATGTCTTATGTTATGTCTTATTGTCTTATGTTATGTCTTATGTTATGTCTTATGTTATGTCTTATGTTATGTCTTATGTTATGTCTTATGTTATGTCTTATGTTATGTCTTATGTTATGTCTTATGTTATGTCTTATGTTATGTCTTATGTTATGTCATATGTTATGTCTTATGTTATGTCTTATGTTATGTCTTATGTTATGTCTTATGTTATGTCTTATGTTATGTCTTATGTTATGTCTTATGTTATGTCTTATGTTATGTCTTATGTTAAGTCTTATGTTATGTCTTATGTTATGTCTTATGTTATGTCTTATGTTATGTCTTATGTTATGTCTTATGTTATGTCTTATGTTAAGTCTTATTTTAAGTCTTATGTTAAGTCTTATTTTAAGTCTTATGTTAAGTCTTATTTTAAGTCTTATGTTATGTTATGTCTTATTTTAAGTCTTATGTTATGTCTTATGTTATGTCTTATGTTATGTCTTATGTTATGTCTTATGTTATGTCTTATGTTATGTCTTATGTTATGTCTTATGTTATGTCTTATGTTATGTCTTATGTTATGTCTTATGTTATGTCTTATGTTATGTCTTATGTTATGTCTTATGTTATGTCTTATGTTATGTCTTATGTTAAGTCTTATGTTAAGTCTTATGTTATGTCTTATGTTATGTCTTATGTTATGGCTTATGTTATGTCTTATGTTATGTCTTATGTTATGTCTTATGTTATGTCTTATGTTGTCTTATGTTATGTCTTATGTTATGTCTTATGTTATGTCTTATGTTGTCTTATGTTATGTCTTATGTTATGTCTTATGTTATGTCTTATGTTATGTCTTATGTTAAGTCTTATGTTATGTCTTATGTTATGTCTTATGTTATGTTTTATGTTATGTCTTATGTTATGTCTTATGATATGTCTTATGTTATGTCTTATGTTATGTCTTATGTCTTATGTTAAGTCTTATGTTATGTCTTATGTTATGTCTTATGTTATGTCTTATGTTATGTCTTATGTTATGTCTTATGTTATGTCTTATGTTATGTCTTATGTTATGTCTTATGTTATGTCTTATGTTATGTCTTATGTTATGTCTTATGTTATGTCTTATGTTATGTCTTATGTTATGTCTTATGTTATGTCTTATGTTATGTGTTATGTTATGTCTTATGTTATTCCTTATGTTATGTCTTATGTAATGTCTTATGTTATGTCTTATTTTATGTCTTATGTTATGTCTTATGTTATGTCTTATGTTATGTCTTATGTTATGTCTTATGTTATGTCTTATGTTATGTCTTATGTTATGTCTTATGTTATGTCTTATGTTATGTCTTATGTTATGTCTTATGTTATGTCTTATTGTCTTATGTTATGTCTTATGTTATGTCTTATGTTATGTCTTATGTTATGTCTTATGTTATGTCTTATGTTATGTCTTATGTTATGTCTTATGTTATGTCTTATGTTATGTCTTATGTTATGTCTTATGTTATGTCTTATGTCATGTCTTATGTTATTCCTTATGTTATGTCTTATGTTATATCTTCTGTTATGTGTTATGTTATGTGTTATATTATGTGTTATGTATGTTTTATTTTTTGTCTTATGTTATGTTTTATGTTATTTCGAACCTAACACATAACATAACACAACACAGAACAGAACCGAACAAAACAAAGGTCAAAGTATTTTTGGATTAAACCAGTGGTTTTAGTTGGATTGCTTAAACTGGTAATAAAAAAATACGAAAAAGAAAACAAAATTCTATATCAAAACGAAAACAAAGGTGGGACGCGATTTCACACATGCGCAAAAATAAAAATGGCCAAACACTGGTGAAACAAATCCTGAAGTCGGTCTGCCGCCGCGCTCGACCGATTAGTGGGTTTTTAGATTTCTGCATTACCAGTAGTCGACCATCAGAAAAAAATTGGGTTGTGATTATTTTTTTACGATTTTTAGCCTTAATGACTACAAAAATACTTTCCAAATGATATGCAATCGAAAATTTGGTAAGAAGAATTTACAGTTCACTAAAAAATACTATTTCCGCCACCATCCATATGTAGTAAAAATCTTAAAATCTGTTACTTTAAACGAATAACGTGCACGCAGTGCACGGCAATTTCAAATTGTCACTTTAAAATTAAAGTGTTGTCTGTTTATGTCAAAATTCTTGGTATGCATGGAAAAATGGAATGAATTTTCTAATTACATTATTTTTATTATTATATTTCGTAAAAATGACAACGATGGCCGAGTACCGGTTAGGGGGCCGACTAGTGTTACATTTACCCTACTTTTCTACTTATTTATAATAGAGCGATGTAAGATCCTTAAATATCTAGTTTGGTAATGTTTAATATTTAAGAACACACATCGTAAAGCAATAAAGCTTTTTCTAATTATGAGTGTCCTTACTAATACCTACCTACTGAAAAAAGAATGACGAAATAAAAAAAGCTTTTGCGTTATCTCTATCTGAAATGCATTTGTTTTAAACGTCAAAATTGGTATCAACGCGACGCGACGCGACGCGGTACCCAAACCGATTTAATTAAATCGGTAAAATTGCTCTTTAAAATGTGACCAACGCCTATGGCATGTTATTTACGTATGACAGCCACTAAGTAAATTCGTCTCAAATATTTACAATTAGTGGCAACTTAAAATTCACTACTTCAAATTCTAGTAATGAACGTTTTTATTTAAAATATAGTGGACTCGCCTTAGAGCTTAAGATTCAGAGAAGTGTCGTGAGCAGTGATGTACCCCTTCTTGACATAAACGTTATATTTTGTAGTTCTGGTAAAAAAAAATATTGCATAAACCACATTTTATTACAAAATTTAAACTTTTTTAAACGTATTTAAAAAACAAATCACCAAAATTACTTTATTTTCCAAAAATTTTTGTGGCAAACTTTAGATCCCTGAGTTATTAAAAAGCGAAAAATTATCTTTTTTTAATTGTTTTTTTCTTGCTTGGGCGCTCCCCCTCAGATATTTTGGATTTGCCACTGGTCCTGAGACGCTCCTTGCGATATTCCCGCATTTGAAATGCTACAAGCAAGAATATTTGGAAATATACTATTGTTATATTACCCTTTATTATGAGAAATATGGCAACATACTTCTTATTTTTGCAAGAACTATTTTATTATTAAAAAGATATGAATATAATAACACACAGGTGGTAATATTGAACAGAGACATGGAAGGAGAGGGGAATATCTAAATACCTTTCTCGATGCGCTAATGTTAAGATTTCTTGGGCGTCTATTTTTATATTAAGAGACGTCATTGGCTTTCATTTAAAACTGGGAAATGATGAACCACTGAAATATGTTCTTTGACTGAATCTTTCTTAAAAGGACTAAACGTAAGCAAAGTTCTCCGTTCTGCAGTTTTATTAGCTAACATATTTTGGAAAATAATGCACCTAGCTATTAAAAAATTCACCATCAAAACAAAAAAAATAATGTGCCTGACAAAAATTAAACTATTGTTTCAAGCCATGGTGTGGATGACTGGATGCCTACCGTAATTATCAGACGTTTCTGTTTTTATTAGACTGGTTTAATACACAGAAGTGATTCGTCAATGGAATATGTATTTGTTTATTTTAGATTTACAAAATACCGATTGCGTTAAGATTATTCTTCTAATACTTTTATTAACTATAAATTCAAGTTAGACGCGGGACCAAAATAACGGCTCTGCCCGAAGGGTAGAAAACTAGAGATATCACAAAAAATTACCCCAAAGTTAAATTCGCCCCGTCTTGGAAAACAGACGTCTATTGAACTAAAACAAAGGAAAAAATCGGCAACACGCTATAGTCTAAATTATACGCATTTGTAATGACGTCACCAGGTGATAAAAAAACGTATGGCGTAGATATTTTTGCCAATCATTGTTTTTTGATTGACAGTGACGGATACTTCACAGAACCAATTACCTACCTATTTGAATTATAGACACTACTTTTTTTTTTTGTTTGAAACTCGTAGACAATGATTGTGTAGAAATAAAATTTCGGACTTCCATTGTCTTTATTTATTTTAAAACACGACGTTTCGGTTAGTAAGTATCTCTAACCGTTATCAAGTGTGAACTAAACAATCTAGTCTCTAGGCTACTACTTATACTACTTGGTGTGCAGTCAGGTGTGACGGCCCGCCCCCTTTTTTTAATCCTAAGACGCCTGTTTTCCTTAAGGAGTGGTTTCCATATGTTTGGTATGTCCGTGCTTGGTTGACTGAAAACTTCTTTATTCTGCATTATATACGCAGCTTCAATAAACTTTCGTTTTCGCCAATGCGACTCCTTATGTAAAACTATAGCTTCTGACCACTGAATCCTGTGATCATTTGACCAAGCATGATCTGCTAAACCGGATTTTTCAATATCCCCTAATTGGGTACTTTTTAGATGTTCATTTACTCTAACCTGAAGAGGGCGTTTCGTTTCACCTACATATGATTTACCACACTCACACGGGATTTGGTAAATACATTCCTTATTATTTGAGGGATTGTCTGGTTTTGTTTTAGTTACAAAACTTCTTATCGTATTTCCCGAAGAAAATACTGTTTTTATATTATAGTGTTTAGCTATTCGTCTTATGTTTTCTGAAATCCCTTGAACATATGGAATGTTAATAACACCTAACGGATTATTATTTTGAGAATTTGGTACATTTAGTTTGTTTTTAATTTTAAATATCGTTGAGTTTATTAATTTCTCGGAATAACCATTCTGTTGTAAGTCCTTTCTAATGTTGTTAATTTCTGTGGTTAATTCTTCATTATTACTACAAATATTTACGGCTCTTAAATACAAACTTCTTATAACTCCTTGTTTTGTTGCAACAGAATGATTAGACTTAAAATTTAGGTACTGTCCCGTGTGTGTAGGTTTCCTATATACAGTGGTTTGAATGTTTCTGTCTAATCGTTTGACAAGAACATCCAAAAAAGGTAAGGCCGAATCTTTTTCAATTTCCATGGTGCACTTGATTGTTGGTCGAATACCGTTTAAATGGTGTAGAAAATTTTGTAGTTCGTCATCATTTTCCGGCCATATAATAAATGTGTCATCCATGTATCGTAGCCATAGTTTTGGTTTGACTCTTGCTGTGTTGATCGCATGGCCCTCGAACCACTCCATGTAGATGTTTGCTACCACTGGCGAAAGAGATGAACCCATTGGGAGTCCATCATTTTGCGCGTAAAACTTATCTTTCACTTGAAAGTAAGAGTTACGGAGACAGAGCTCCAACAGATCCATCACCCCCTCCACCGATAGCGTTGTCCTCTCGTGAAGTGTATCATCAGTTTGTAATTTGTTTTTAATGATACTGAGTGACTCATTTATTGGCACGTTGGTGTAGAGACTTTCTACATCAAAACTTACAAATCTATCGCCGGGATCTAATTCGATACCTTTTAAAACCTCTACAAAATGTTCCGAGTTTTTGACAAAAGATTCGGACTTACCCTGTAGTGGTTGAATTATGTCCAACAAAAACCTCGACAAAGTGCTGGTCGGTGAGTCCCTGGAGCTGGTAATTGGTCGCAGTGGTATATCCTTCTTATGGATCTTTGGTAATCCATAAAAATGTGGTGCCTTACTGTGGTGTGGAGTGAGGCGGGATCTAGCAGCGACCGGGATATTTTCAGCATACTTCTTCAAAGTCCTGTAGATGCGTCCTTCTATGGTGGTGGTTGGGTCTTTGGGTAGTTGCTTGTAGTCTCCTTTCTCCAGAACTTCTTGGATCTTTTTGTCGTAAGTCTCGACATCCATGATCACCGTTGCGTTTCCTTTGTCGGCCGGTAGAATCTTTATCGATTTGTCAGCCTGCAGGTTCTTGATTGCCCGTTGTTCTTGACTGGTGATGTTTGTCTTTTGTTGCTTCTTTCTGTCCAACGTTGTTCTTACTTTATGGCGAAACTCATCAGCTTCGGGTTGAGGTAGACTAACGGTCTCTATTGCTGTAATAATTTCCAGTGTCGGTGTCTGTGCCGGTGCAATGGCGAACTTAAGTCCCTTACTGAGTACCAATTCTTCGTTGGTGCTCAGAGTCCTTTTGGAGATGTTCACTATAGTGCTTGGTGTTGTTGAGTCTGTTCTATCTTGAGTACGTGTCTGTAGTTTCTTGAGTTTTTCTCGGTGAATTGATCGTATCTTCTGTCGTTCTCTGTTGCACGTACTGTCAATTTTACTCAGTATCGGTTCGTAGTCTTCCTCCCATGTGTGTCGTCTAATTTCGTCAAATCGCTCCTCCATGTCGGCGTTGAAGTTGGCTTTTCTCCATCGATG
This sequence comes from Aspidapion aeneum, assembly GCA_963576565.1. Taxonomy (NCBI): domain Eukaryota; kingdom Metazoa; phylum Arthropoda; class Insecta; order Coleoptera; family Brentidae; genus Aspidapion; species Aspidapion aeneum. The sequence continues at coordinate 133,421 of CAUYVT010000070.1, forward strand.
GTAACTGATTTGGGATCGGATTAGTGCTTGGCTTGTCCTCTCTAAGATCTTCTTCGTTCTCACTCCCGGAAAGTTGGCTTTTAGGCGGAAACCAACCGGAATGACACCACTGTCGCGCGCCTCGCACAAGAATGAAATGTGTTCTTCTTCCTTTATCACTTTAAGTTTGGTCTTCTCGTAGCCTCTGAATAGATTGTTGATTCCGGGTCCGTACCGTTCTTCAACTCTTTGTTTGAAACTCGTAGACAATGATTGTGTAGAAACGGTACGGACCCGGAATCAACAATCTATTCAGAGGCTACGAGAAGACCAAACTTAAAGTGATAAAGGAAGAAGAACACATTTCATTCTTGTGCGAGGCGCGCGACAGTGGTGTCATTCCGGTTGGTTTCCGCCTAAAAGCCAACTTTCCGGGAGTGAGAACGAAGAAGATCTTAGAGAGGACAAGCCAAGCACTAATCCGATCCCAAATCAGTTACCATCGATGGAGAAAAGCCAACTTCAACGCCGACATGGAGGAGCGATTTGACGAAATTAGACGACACACATGGGAGGAAGACTACGAACCGATACTGAGTAAAATTGACAGTACGTGCAACAGAGAACGACAGAAGATACGATCAATTCACCGAGAAAAACTCAAGAAACTACAGACACGTACTCAAGATAGAACAGACTCAACAACACCAAGCACTATAGTGAACATCTCCAAAAGAACTCTGAGCACCAACGAAGAATTGGTACTCAGTAAGGGACTTAAGTTCGCCATTGCACCGGCACAGACACCGACACTGGAAATTATTACAGCAATAGAGACCGTTAGTCTACCTCAACCCGAAGCTGATGAGTTTCGCCATAAAGTAAGAACAACGTTGGACAGAAAGAAGCAACAAAAGACAAACATCACCAGTCAAGAACAACGGGCAATCAAGAACCTGCAGGCTGACAAATCGATAAAGATTCTACCGGCCGACAAAGGAAACGCAACGGTGATCATGGATGTCGAGACTTACGACAAAAAGATCCAAGAAGTTCTGGAGAAAGGAGACTACAAGCAACTACCCAAAGACCCAACCACCACCATAGAAGGACGCATCTACAGGACTTTGAAGAAGTATGCTGAAAATATCCCGGTCGCTGCTAGATCCCGCCTCACTCCACACCACAGTAAGGCACCACATTTTTATGGATTACCAAAGATCCATAAGAAGGATATACCACTGCGACCAATTACCAGCTCCAGGGACTCACCGACCAGCACTTTGTCGAGGTTTTTGTTGGACATAATTCAACCACTACAGGGTAAGTCCGAATCTTTTGTCAAAAACTCGGAACATTTTGTAGAGGTTTTAAAAGGTATCGAATTAGATCCCGGCGATAGATTTGTAAGTTTTGATGTAGAAAGTCTCTACACCAACGTGCCAATAAATGAGTCACTCAGTATCATTAAAAACAAATTACAAACTGATGATACACTTCACGAGAGGACAACGCTATCGGTGGAGGGGGTGATGGATCTGTTGGAGCTCTGTCTCCGTAACTCTTACTTTCAAGTGAAAGATAAGTTTTACGCGCAAAATGATGGACTCCCAATGGGTTCATCTCTTTCGCCAGTGGTAGCAAACATCTACATGGAGTGGTTCGAGGGCCATGCGATCAACACAGCAAGAGTCAAACCAAAACTATGGCTACGATACATGGATGACACATTTATTATATGGCCGGAAAATGATGACGAACTACAAAATTTTCTACACCATTTAAACGGTATTCGACCAACAATCAAGTGCACCATGGAAATTGAAAAAGATTCGGCCTTACCTTTTTTGGATGTTCTTGTCAAACGATTAGACAGAAACATTCAAACCACTGTATATAGGAAACCTACACACACGGGACAGTACCTAAATTTTAAGTCTAATCATTCTGTTGCAACAAAACAAGGAGTTATAAGAAGTTTGTATTTAAGAGCCGTAAATATTTGTAGTAATAATGAAGAATTAACCACAGAAATTAACAACATTAGAAAGGACTTACAACAGAATGGTTATTCCGAGAAATTAATAAACTCAACGATATTTAAAATTAAAAACAAACTAAATGTACCAAATTCTCAAAATAATAATCCGTTAGGTGTTATTAACATTCCATATGTTCAAGGGATTTCAGAAAACATAAGACGAATAGCTAAACACTATAATATAAAAACAGTATTTTCTTCGGGAAATACGATAAGAAGTTTTGTAACTAAAACAAAACCAGACAATCCCTCAAATAATAAGGAATGTATTTACCAAATCCCGTGTGAGTGTGGTAAATCATATGTAGGTGAAACGAAACGCCCTCTTCAGGTTAGAGTAAATGAACATCTAAAAAGTACCCAATTAGGGGATATTGAAAAATCCGGTTTAGCAGATCATGCTTGGTCAAATGATCACAGGATTCAGTGGTCAGAAGCTATAGTTTTACATAAGGAGTCGCATTGGCGAAAACGAAAGTTTATTGAAGCTGCGTATATAATGCAGAATAAAGAAGTTTTCAGTCAACCAAGCACGGACATACCAAACATATGGAAACCACTCCTTAAGGAAAACAGGCGTCTTAGGATTAAAAAAGGGGGCGGGCCGTCACACCTGACTGCACACCAAGTAGTATAAGTAGTAGCCTAGAGACTAGATTGTTTAGTTCACACTTGATAACGGTTAGAGATACTTACTAACCGAAACGTCGTGTTTTAAAATAAATAAAGACAATGGAAGTCCGAAATTTTATTTCTACTACTTTTTTTTTTAAGTTCGGTCGGTCGGATAAACAAAAATAACGTCATTACAAATGACTATAGAAGCTTACCTTCTTCCATTTAACAGCAATTCCACATTTCACTCGCGGCCGCGGCTTTTCTTGTAGTTGGAATTTCGGTCTTAAACTTAAAACACGTGTGACTTCTTTCAGTGTTTTGTCTGAAGTAAGTTCTTCATTCCCCTGTCAAACACAGGGTGGCGCTTCAAACTCCCAGCGTGTGCAAATCGCGCATGATTTTTGCCAAAATGATCAGGGGATCAAAAAGAAAATAACTTTCAACAAAGAGAGAAATTATCACCTGATCGGAATTTTTCCCAAACAAGGAGTTTCTTTTTTGAAGGTTTTTGCTAAAGAGCCCAAAAATATCAAAACTAAAGTTTGGTAGGTTAGGTTATTTATCAGGGGGGCAGTTTCTTTTGACTCTATTTTATTTTGACCAATGACGTTTGTGCTGGAATTTCTTCCGACATTTTAAATATATTGTTTTTCTCGTAAGGGGTCAAGCGTGATATAAATAAATAATTTAGTTTTTTAACCAGCATTGGCTCAGCTAAACGCAAAAATTAGAAATTTTGACGCCACAAATTTCGTGTTCAGCCGAATTTACCATTTCCGATGTGGGTTTTAAAAAAATTCGGGCCAGTGCCCATCTGACTGGCGCCATGTCCTCGAAATATCGAGATGATTGAAATTCTCAACCGACGGGAAAAGAAGATCATCGGCGATTTGAAGAAACAAGAAGCAACACGAGTTTTGATGAAGATCAGACCAAATAAACTGTAGGTATACAGGCAAATTAAAACAAGTAGTTTCACTTGGTTTAGTGTGCACTATCAAAGTTCTAGTCGTCTGCTTGGCGTAGTCAAGCATACGATGTCACTTTTTTAAATATATTTTGTTTTGCGAAAAAATCTAAATTTTGTTTTTTATTTAATGCGAAAAAAAATAACGATGATAGTAGCCCTAGACATGCGTCTGTGATGCTTTCCAACGTAGAGTTATATTACTGTTTTTTTGGTGAATACATACTACTCTTAAGTTAGATAGGCAGAAATAAGAAACATTCAACTAAAGAGCGCTGCAACATGTGTCACTTGTCACTTATTTTTGGATAAAGACCAGTCAGTGAAAAATGGTTAATTAAGTAGAAAGGGCCAGTTCAAGATTTAAAAAAATAAATCCTAAAAAATAACGACTATGTAGCAGTAATAGATACCTTTTGACAGTTATGTTTTACACCAATTCGTTCAGGGCTTTTACTCTATAAATTTATTGTACTATGGTTGTAGCTAATTGCATTTAGGCTTGCAAGTAGTGCCAGTAAGTATGTACCAAAGTCTCAAAAGCAATTTTTCAATGTTCTGTACTGTTTTTAAAACAACAGTAAATTCGCCGCAAAAAAAAAACAAAACACTCGCAATAAAAAAGGTACCCATCATAATCATCAGATGAACATCGCTGTAGGTCTGTTTGTCGGATAAATGAAACGATCAGACCAATTAACCTTAATTTACATACATCTTAAAAGTGTTTCTTTCTCATAGAGTAAATAAGTTTTTTTAATTGTCTGAAAATTTAATGAGGATCATAGACTCCAAAATATCAGGATTAAAATTTGATTATCTATCTAAAGGATTAAAAGAAAAACCCTGTAGATTTTCTATCAGAAGTAAATGTATGTTTCCCTTGATTTTATAAATTTATAATTTGTTGGATAAGTCGTTTTTGAGTATTAAGTTACAAATGTACATTAGAGTATACGAAACTCTGGCCAATTCGTTAAATTTACGATGATATCAGCACTTAAATTAAAATAAGCGGTCGTGTACGGTACCCTTTAGGTGCTTGAAAGTAGGACCTATCATTTTTTAGCATGAGGACATGCATACTATAAAGTTACTGTCGGCTTTTTCAAAAAAGACTTAATACATGCCTTTACCGTCCAATTAATGCTCGTTGATTCGACCAAAGAAAAAAACCGAAACTGTTTTTTGATCTCTTTTTTACGGTAGGTAATACAGAGACATATGAAATCAGTTTTTGGTAATAATGAAAGTCAAGTGCGGTTTATTCAATGGTCGATTCAAAGACTCATACTTAAATAATATATTTTTTATTTACTGCTGAAAATTTTTAAAAATGCCGAGATACGTCGATTTTGTTTGCGAGGGGGACACTTTTTGGCTATCTTGACATTTTTGTAGCACGCACAACCTTCAAGGGGTATACTTTACCCCTAAATTTTGAATAGGGAAAGTGGGTTTAGTGATACCTTGTTTTGAAGGCCTTTTGAATGTCCTTACAACCGTGTAAAAATTTCAAAAATATATCTATTAGTTTTTGAGATAATTGCCTTCAAACTTTCAAATATAACATGGATTGATAAAATAAAAATTTAATTAGAATTTTATATTTTTTGGATTTAATTTTTATTTTATCATTCCATGTTACATTTGAAAGCTAATATTTCAAAAACTAATCGATAGATTTTCGAAATTTTTACACGATTATAAAGATATTAAAGAGAGCTTCAAAACAAGGTATCACTAGATCCCTAGTCTAAGCTAGATCCACTTTCCCTATTCAAAAAATAGGGTTAAAGTAAACCCCTCGAAGGTTGTGCGTGCTACAAAAATTTCAAGAGGTGTCCCCCCTCGCAAATAAAGTCGACATGTTTCGGCATTTTTAAAAATTTTCACAAGTTCTCAAGAAATCCCGGATGGAAAGTTTTAAATGTTACACAATGTAGACAAATCCATGTGAGGCAATTGTGTTGTGTGACCAACTCTTGAAATTTAATTGACTCTGTCAGTAACTTTTAAAATTAGGTTGAATTAAAATCCACAAAATTATACTAACGAAAGAAAAATAATTCCAATTTAAAAAAAATTTCAAATGATGTATTTTTTTGTCACTCCCTACTAAATTGTTAAATGTTTTGAGCTTTGTCTATTAAAATTACTGTATTTTATTGATAATAAAATATATTTGAACTTAAACTTGACATTTTAAAATCGCAAAACATCTTATTTTATAAAAAGAAAACCGTGACTTGTAAGCCAATTTAAAATTCTGAAAGTTGAAGCTCATTGTAATGTGTGCTCAACTTTTGAAGTTTATATTTTTTGAATTTAGAAAAATTGCAGCGGCGGCTCGTGCCGTAGGCGAGGTGAAGGTGTACGTTATAAACATTGGTACAAACAAAAAAGTCTCACGGGCAAGACCTCAGAGGTAAAGGTAGCTACGGGGACGCGTTTCTGCCTCATTAGGCTTCATTCAGCCCGAGCATAACCATAAAATGGAAGGAGATGAAATGATGATGTGGGTAACTGAAAAAGAAATATGAAATATGGTGTTTACTGAGGAGAGACCAACTGTCAATTTGCAGCTTCGGTCAGGGTTGCCTCGGTTTTGAGGCTAATTTTGACGTCGCGACGGAGACAGATATAATCTGCTCCCAGAAAACAGCCTGAGCCCTGGATTTTTTTTAAATTTGAAGGAGGTTCACGAGGTATAAAGTCTTAACAAACGTTATTCTCTTCAAAATCGTTGCGTCTTAGAACTCTTAGAGATGGTACTAAGACTTTCTGCCTTTAAATATGTTGTTGATCTCTTTCAACTGGTGTATCATGCTCTAGGAATTCTAGGATGCAACAAGATTAAAACTGAGACTGAAAAAATATAAATGGGACTGCTGAGTCGTACAACAGGATCGAATAGATTTAGAAACTTTATTTCAATTTTTTATATGAATGCTTGTGTACACTTCCTTGATGAACAAATTTGGAGCTCACTGTTATGTGTGCTGAACTTTTAAAGTTTAGGATCATTGGTATATTTGTGGATATCTTCTAAATTTAACGATCACTGATGTTTGGATTTAAATTTTAAATGAATGTAAAATTGAGAAAGTTTAATTTAAAAGAAGTCGATTTTCCTGCACACTTGGAAAGACAAAAAAATCGTTCCATGACGGATCTGATATTTTTTTAGCCCATGACGGATCAACCAAATACCAAAATTTTATATACCATTACGCAAAACCAGCGAACATATAAATTTTCGTTCGTAAAACATTCACCTTTTTAAGAAAATAAAACTTGTTTTGTAATCATAAGCCAATTTAAAGATTTATTTAAATTGAATAAATTTAGCCAGAGTTTAATTTTTTCGTTGGCGAAGAAATTTAGAGCTCACTGTTATTTGTGCTGAACTCTTCAAGTTTAGGATCATTCGTATATTTGTGGATATCTTTTAAATTTAAAGATCACTGATGTTTGACTTTAAATGGACGTAAAATTGAGAAAGTTTAATTTAAATAAAAATACCAAAATTTCGTATACCATTTCGCAAAACCAGCAAATATAAATTTTCGTTTGCAAAACATTCACCTTTTTAAGAAAAGAAAACCGGTTTTGTAATCAGTGCTTATAAGCAAATTTAAACATCTAATAGTTGAAGCTCATTGTTTTATGTGCGCAACTTATGAAGACCAAATTGAATAAATTTTGAAATTTTATTTCAATTTTTAAATAAATCCACACTTCATGATGAAACTTGGAGCTCACAGTTATGTGTGCTGAACTTCTGAAGTTTAGGATTGTAGGTATATTTGTGGATTTATTTTATATTTAAAGATCACTGATGTGTTTGTATTTAATTTTTAAATTAACGAAAAAATAGGAAAATTTAATAAAAAAATGTAAATCAATTTTTCTGCACACTAAAAACAGTTATCAATCCAATTTACACTTGGAAGAGTTAGAACTGTTTAAATAACAATGCAATTCCGATTTCCAATTTGATTTGATAATTTGACTTAATTTAGGTGCAGATCTACGGGAGGGGGAACTATATTTAGGTTTGACACACACAATCTCTTGGTCACTATGCAAAATAGTTTTTACAATATTTATTATGATATTACCAATCCCCCCCCCCAAATAAAGTTTCTGGATCCACCCCTGCTTAAGTGATTGATATTTTTTAATAAATACTAATCTTTTTTTTTATTTATATTTTTCGAAAATTGTATAAAAAACTTAAGTAAGAATATGGCACAAAAATTATAGATCTTCTTAAAAATAGATATGACTAGAAAAAAATTAGGTACACATTCTGGTCCTTAATAAAAAAAAATAAACAAAACTAGGGTTAAAAAAAAATTCGTAATCATTATTATTATAATAGGCTGTTTCACAACTTATCGGAAATTTTCACCGCAAGTTCTGGGTAGGTAAAAAATTTATGAAAAAAAATTATTTAAAATTTTTTAATTTTGTTACTCATTTAAATAAAAGCTGTTTAAAAATTTGTAACTTCCATTCAAAGCACCCAAGCCTGTAAGCTTTTTTAACTTTGACATTTTTTTATCTCCTCGTCTTTTATTATATTTTCTGTCATAAATCTACTTATTGTTATGTAATCCAGAGTAGTGGTTAAAATTTATCTGATAAGTTGTTCCATGTATAGATACAGTGTAGTTGAATAAATGCCTCCTTTTTAGATTTTGATTATATTTGATGAAATGACGTTAAATCAAGAAACATCATTCTACTAAGACGAATTTTTATCATCATTTCATTTAGCAGTTTGGAGGGTGCTTTTTACGTCAGTAATTTAAATTATTTTAGATCCATATCAAAGTAAAATGCATGAAAATTTCATGCATTTTTGCTAACAAACTAAATAAACGACACAACCAAACATAATTGTTAGACAAGTAGGTGCCTACAATATAATTGTAATATAAATAAGACGAATAAAAGGTACATCCAAAATAAATGTTCATAATTTGAAGGCAGAAAATTGTGACATTTACTTGGAATTTTAAAAACTTTTAGTCCTGTGGATCAGGTTTTAGTACCTAATAAGTAAGGGGGTTCCAATCGTTGTTTGATGGAGGTATCAAACAACGGTTTTAATGTACTTACTTCGTATCAAAAAGTTGAACATTTAAAAGAAAATAGTATCAGATTTCTTTAAATAATCTAAAAGCATACCCAACAAAAAGTAAAACAAAATTATTTTGCCAAAAACCCAAGCTTTTGTTTGACACTGGTATCATATGGCAATGTGATAACCCATTTTCTTAAACCAGTTAAAATAATTGAAGTCATGACTAGGATGGCCCCAATTATAGAAAACCTATTTGGTATTTCATTGAAAAACAGCACCTGCCACACAAAAGCATAGACTATATCACTGGATCTGGCGATAGAGACAGGACCAGCCTGCTCTATCTGCATGGCAGATGTTAACAAAATTTGCCCCAAGAAACTAAACATAGCCAAAGCTATTATGAGATGGCGATCTGTCCCACAAGGAGGCAAACATAGGCCTCCTATAAGGTATGATATAAAGACACATTGTAAAATGCCCCAGACTCCAAAATTTGTCATTATTACTGACGAGTGGACATCTTTTAAAGCTCTTAAAATAACATAGGCATTTGCTCCAAACAGTGTGGATGAAAATGCCGCGACTGCGCCCCAAATTTCAATAGACTGAGGGTTATCTTTTCCTAAAGGGTCAATATTCGTTCCAAAAATTACTGTAGGCCGCGTAACTAACACCACTCCAACAAAAGTTAAGATAACAGAGAAAATATTAAACCAACCACAGGGCTCCTTTAAAAACATTCTTGCAAATATACTGGTAAAAACGGGAACTGAAAACACAATCACTGAAGCATCACTTAAAGGCATATGTCGGAAAGCATAAAAACTTAACATTAAACCAGTTGTTCCAGTGAAACATCGAAGAATCAACATGATCTGTTTGCCTTTTGGAAAGATGGGTTCTTGTTGGTGGATTAGTATTGGAATTGCTGGAAGCAACACTCCCAGAAACCTAAAAAAATTTATTTTATTTAACAATGAGAATTTGCACAGCTTATCCCCCCTGCACACAAATTTATTTCCCAAAGATACAACAAACAAAGTATCATGGGCATCTGTGGTGGGGGTCTCGGGGCCCAGACCCCCACAAGCCATAGATTTTTTTATACATATTTCATGAAAAAACACAAAAAAAAGGTTAAAATTGCACCTCATGAGGCTTACCCCCCCCTCCACCCCAAGAGGCCTCGGCCCATCCAACACATATTCCTGGGTGTGCCACTGTAAGTATTGAATATCTCACCTCTTTAAAATTAGAGAACTATATAGCTCTGTAGCTATGATAAAAAAAAGTTTGTACCCAAGATCATACTCTTACACAGGTTGCCTACACAACCAAAATTTGTAAATGTTTTGCCAGTAATGCCATGTAAATCTTGGGGTAAGGGTAGGAAATTTCCACATGTATTGCCATAGTACCATGCTAATATGTATGGGTAATGCTATAAGTTGTTTCCCGTTTGGGACAACTGTATATATACTTCATCATATCATCAGGTTTGTAGATTTTTTAAGCTGACTAATTGACCTTTAAAATTCTGTAGGTAGTCTGTGTAAAACTATAAAAACCTTTGTTCCTACCTATAAGCTGCTAAAGCCATAGGGTTAACATCTGACATCCATTTCACAATGACTGAACACAGTGAGAAAAACAGAGAACTAAGAGTAGCCAGAACTAAACCCATATATGGACATCTTCTGCGATTTATGAAATTGAGGTTAAAAATTTTTTGATCTTCTTCTTGCTCCATATCAACTAGCTGTTGAAGTTCTAAATGTTCTGGCATCTTTTTCAGTTGTTTTAATCTGAAAACACAAGAGAACGACAGTATAAAGATAATAGGAAACCCTTCTAAAAAACAACAGCTTAAATAAGGCCTATGTCTGCAACTTGTAAATGAACAATAGCGGGTTGGTGCAGATTTATTTTAATAAATATGAACCGCATTTGGAAAATAAGGAACAGCGTGTCACACCGATTAAAATAAGACTTGCTAAAAATTAATAGATGGCCATTATCACTCTAACCTAAAATTTTATAGGTACCTAATATGACTCTATCCAAAATTTCCAAAACTAAAAACCCGAACTCTAACAACGTTGGGTGAAATTAGTTGGACAGTGGACTATATATTTCCACAGAAAAACTGATAGCATTTTTCATAACAAATTTGCCGAGGTCACATTACAAAACCACTTCATTTTTTGCAAACTCAAAGAAATAGTAGGTAAAGTAAATCGAACATAACACTTCGATGATCTCACTCTGTGGTCTCTCTCTCCTTCTCTTTCTTCGCCTCAGGCAAAAATTTCCGTTTTGCGCAAATCACAACTAGCAACAAGATTGTGGTAGATTTATTTGTTTTTGACAAATTTTAAAACTATGATTTATGTCAAATATTTTAGAGGAGATGTTAGCCTCGAAAAGTTATCGCCATAAGAAAAATTTTGCTAAAGTGTATTTTACCGTTGTTTGACGATTTTACCACGGATCATTCTTAGGTGATCCATGATTTTACATCCCGATAAATTTTACTACGCGCGACATATTTACCAGTGATCTATAATTTGAAATATTTCTACTTTTGGAATATTTTGAGCTTAAAGATCACTTAGATGCATCTTGTAACTATTACAAATTAGCGAAAGTTTTTTTTTAATATTTATAAGATCTAATTATCCTTACGTTCACAGCTTTCATTTTTTGTTCGTTTTCAAGAGTGGCCTTTAACCTTAACAACAATTAAACATTTTACCAACATGTACATACCTGCCAAATTTTACACGTGTTCCTCATAAATATTTATCAGTGATTTTTGAACTTACACTATTAGACTAATTTGGGGTAAAAGATTAGTATTAGATTTCAACCAAAAAAAAGTTTTCAACTATATATTTTCCTAACAATGCATATAAATTTGTAGTTAAAGATCACTACGTTTTAGCCGGCAAGTTTTAGACCTCTGATACATTTTAAACACAAAGTAGTGATCTTCATGATTGAATATTTTGTACTTATAGAACGCTAATTTTTTCTAGGCAAATTTTACAACTTATACATGTGTGAACGACAAAGTAGTGATTTGTAACATGACAAGTTTTTATATATTTGGACCGTTTTGTAGTTAAAGACGACCTTTTACAAGGCAAATTTTAGAACAATGTTAATGTTTTAATAAAAAGCAGTGATCTTTAGCTTCGGAACTTTTATTGGACCATAAAAAAAATCACTAACTTTTATCAAACAATATTTCCGATTGGCGGCCAAAACGTTGCAAAATTTTGAGCGCGGACCATAACCGCGCTACTCAATATCGCGCGAACCAAAACCGCGCAAGACCAAAATCGCGCAGGTCCTAAATCGCGCTCCCCAATATGGCGCGTGCAATAATCGCGCGGGATAAATATCGCGCGAAGCAAAAATTGCGCAGCACAATTTCGCGCAGACCATAAGAGCGCCAGCCCAAAATCTCGCAAGATCGAAAATCGTGTAGGATCAAGAATCGAAAAAAATATAAGATTACATACTTATAGAATATATTTATATATAATAATCTGTATAACGTAACAATATACATATAATAATCAAAAATACTTACAAATTGTAGGTAACTCCCCTTAAAAATTTTAGTTTTTCTTTAGGATTATAATTTTGTAATAAATTAAAAATTCTGTCATAGCCTTTATTTGATTTTTTTGCTTTTGGGGCTTCACCCCTATTAAACTCTTGAAATTTAACATTTGTGATGGATTGTTGTTTTATAAAACCATCAATTATTGTCCATATTGTTGGTCGGTGAGCACCAATCAATCGATTAAACCCACTGTTAAAACCTTCCGAGTAATTGTTTGTTTTGCATAGGTTTTTTAAAATGTTCGAATGTTGATTCCAGAGTTTGTGGTCAAACATACGTTTTGTACGATTTCCTCTTATTTCCTTGCCTATCCAGGTGTTTTCAAAATAATCAAGTAGACCTAAAAAAATACTCTGCCAATCTATGGGCACCTAAGCTCACACTAGGTACTATAGTTATAGTGTACGTGTGAGCTAATATAACTAAAAACTGAAATATATTTTATTCAACTCCAGACTCAATTACCTTTCGTTTGATACCACACAAGCCATGTTTTGACTTAAACTCTAATTTTTAAAATCTACCCCCACCCTTTTTTTTAAACTAAAATGTATTTTGTTTAACTCCAGACTCATTTACCTTTCGTTTGATGTCACACACCCCATATTTTCAGTTAAACTCTAATTTTTGACATCTACCCCCACCCTTTTTTTTTAAATAACTTAAAATTTATTTTGTTTAACTCCAAACTTAATTACCTTTCGTTCGATATCACACACGCCATATTTTCACATAAACGCTCATTTTTGAAATCTAGCCCCACCCTTTTATGTGGCTTGCGTTCGGTGGATTTTGTTCATTTTTAAATAGGACCACTACGGCCCAAGACCCAGTCTAGGTACCAAATTTCATTTAAATCGGACAAGCGGTTTTTGTGTTATGCGGGTTGGTCGTTACAGACAGACATACAGACAGACAAACATACAGACAGACAGACAGACAGACGGCGAGACGAAAAAGTTTCAAAATCATCTGAAACGCAAAGATATATAAAAATTTTCGAAATCGGAGCAACTTTTTTTTTCTAGCAAAATTAGGATCACCATAGCTCACACTACTATAGTATAGTAGTAGTGTGAGCTAATATTTAAATATTTATTTAACTATTGTTGAGAAGACTAGAGATTAATTAGAAGAAAAAGTGCTCATAAACCTTTTTTAATAAAAGCTGAAATGCTGAAATCTTTGTTGGAGTGTCTTTTTGGCTTGCATAAATTCCGAAACTTTAAGTTATTTTTTGTCTTAAATCTTACCTGCTAGTTCCTCTTCATTTTGGGTAAAGAAAGTTGTCTCTAACAGTTCTTTGTACCCTTCCACAACATTCTGTAATGGAAGAAAAGCCAAGGCTGCAAGTTTATTTAAGTGATGGTAACTTTGAATGTCCTTGTTGTATGCTTGTAGCAGCTGTGGGTATCTTTGCAGGTCAGTTTATTTGGTTCGTTGGCTTATGCCTTCTCTGCCACAAACCTCATCAGGAAACGTTCTTAAATTAAATAACGCAAACACTCAGGATTTTTAAACCACCCTCCCCCCTCATAACGCATTATCAAGAAAAAAACACATTAAAAATCATTGAGTGTAACACAAGGCCAAACCCCCCCCCCCCTCTTCGCTCCTTTGTGCGTTACGTAATTTATGGATGGTCACTCAAAAGCCACATCATAGTTTGATGATTTTTTCCCAACAAAAGATTGACAAATAGTCCTCTAATTTTGGATCCGCCACTGACTTTAATTATAGTTTTTGTATAATAAAATATATTTATTTAGTTTATTTTATCAAATATATCACTCTTGAATAGTATAAAAAATACTCTGCCAATATATGGCCCCTTAAGCTCACACTAGGTACTATAGTTATAGTGTACGTGTGAGCTAATATAACTAAAAATTGAAATATATTTTATTCAACTCCACACTAAATTACCTTTTGTTTGATACCACACAAGCCATGTTTTGACATAAACTCAAATTTTTGAAATATACCCCCACCCTTTTTTTAAAATAAATAAAAAATAAAATGTATTTTGTTTAACTCCAGACTCAATTACCTTTCGTTTGATATCACACACGCCATATTTTCACATAAACTCTAATTTTTAAAATCTACCCCTACCCTTTTATTTGGCTTGTGTTCGGTGGATTTTGTTCATTTTTAAATGGGACCATCTCGACCCAAGACCCAGCCTAGGTACCAAATTTCATTGAAATCGGGCAAGCGGTTTTTGAGTTATGTGCGTTGGTCGTTACAGACAGACAGATAGACAGACAGACAGACAGACAGACAGACGGCGCAACAAAAAAGTTTCAAAATTTTTGAAATCGGAGCAACTTTTTTTTCCTCGAAAAAATTAGGATCACCATAGCTCACACTACTATAGTATAGTATACGTGTGAGCTAAAAATCAATTTTTTTTTTATTGAAACAATAACTAATAAATAACATAATATACAGACCTACTATTTTATAAGTACTTTTCACTGCTTTGTATTTTATTCAACAACGTTGAATATTTAGGCAGAAGTACAAAATCGTAAAATTCTGAGCAGCTCATATTTCTTAAATTGTATGAAGTCATGAGTATTCCTTTTACAGAAGATAAAAGCAGCCTATTTCTTTCTTTGGTCCACTAGGTAGAAATACTTGCATTAAAATATTTTGCCCATTTTTCGTGGGTAGGCAGATTGTGGTCATCAGAAGTAAAATTGTCTGATATGTATTTTTTTTGATTACAAACTTCATCAAAAAAATTATGTGTGCTTAAGACCACACGGCAGAAGTGTAAACTTCAACAAGGCGAAATTAATAATACTACTTTAGGCGGGGTCTTGACATAACGTTTTACCTTCTGTGAAGACCCCGCTTAAAGATGAATTCACACTGCTAAATTTATCGACGATTATTGTTTAATTACATTTTTTGAAACTAGTTTATTTTGCATTATTTGATGTTTATAAAGGCGGTTACTTTAAAATCCGGACGTTTATGAAAAATCCGGCCGGACCCACCCGGACGTTGTAAAAATCCGGACATGTCCGGATTAATCCGGACGTCTGGTAACCCTAAGTTTAGCGCTGTTGTCAAGTTAGCAATTCAAGAAAATGGTTTTCTTTTCGCGATCTAATGACGTTACTCTTACCGGCTGAGTAGGCCAAAGTCGGCCATTAATAAAATCCAAAACACACTTTGATTTTAATTGCTTGTGCGCCATCTCTTAGATATCATTTGATCTGTATGACTAATAATCAATACTGCGAATCCGTAATTCTGCTTTTAGTTCAGGCCCTACATCCGAAATTACAGTCATATGCTGCGTTTAATGATAGAAGCAACACACTTGGCATGGATAGACTCGCCCGAACATTTTACGAAAGGGAACCACCCCCATCCTGGCAGAAGGTGGTTCCCCCCCCCCCCTTAAACGTGCTTTTGAATCGTTTTTTGCTAATAACTCGAAAATAGTCAACTTTTTCGGTAGGGGTATTTTCCCTCGTAGTAGTTGTTTCTGGTGGTTTCACACAACTTATGCTCTACACGGAGCTAGCGCCTACATTCACCTGAGGATGGCCCAAAAGGTCGAAACCGGTCCGGTCGTGGATTGGCATGGAACATTTGTTCCTGACTATCAGGACGTGTTCCAGACGGGGATCACTCGTATCCTCGTGATCGACGTTGGAGAATGTGAAAACCAAACAGTTTTAACAAGTTCCCAACGAAAGCCTCAAACCATCAGTATAATTCAATGCCGGTAGGGGTATTTTCCCTCGGAGTAGTTGTTTCTGGGGGTTTCACACAACTTTTTCAAAAATATTCTAAAAATCATTTTTCAAGAGGATACAATTTCCTTTTCAACGATGTACCTTAGTACCCTTTAACGGCAGTGGTGCATATTCCATTAACGTACGAAAAAAGGAGAAAATTTTTAAAATATTTTTTTTATCTTTTCTTTCTGGTATTATTATTATTATTATGTGGTATTATTTGCAAACTTTTAACTTGGCAAAAATAACTAAGTAACAATTATTGAGGCAGATGAAAAGTCCTCTCTAACGATGTATAACACGCCCCCCTTACATCAGTTGCGCACCTTTTATAGGCATTTAAATAAATGAAAGGTGTGGAAAAAACTTCTTAAATTTTACTGTCCCACATGTCTGGTTTTAAACAATTTATATCTCTCCCCCCTCAGGGCAGCGGTAGATCTGGCATAGATGCACCAAAAATGGTCATATTTGGTATACACTGGAATCTTTATTTAAGACAACCATGTTAGAACAGTTTTAATACAGACACTACGTTCAATGAGAGAAACAACACACTTGGTATGAATATAGAGTATACTCCCCCGAAAATATAACGACGGGGAACCATCCGTCCACCCTTGGTGGGGTGGGGGGGGGCTATCCCTACCCTAAATGTTTTTTTTACAATAAACCATCCCCCCCACCAAAAGTAGGCGGGTTGATTCCCTTCGTTATATTATTGGAGGGAGTATACTGTATATCCATACCAATTGTGTTGGTTCTCTCATTGAACGTAGTGTGTCTATTAATACTCTTCCAAAAAGATTTTGTAAATGAAGATTAAGTGAATATCAAATTTGAGCATTTTTGGTGCGACTATGCTAGATCTACCGCTTGAGGGGAGAGTGATATACATCGTTGGAAATGAAATTTCTTCAGTTTTAAAAATAAATTTTAAAACCAGATATGTGGGACAGTAAAATTTAAGAAAATTAAAAAAAACAAGTTTTTTTCACACCTCGAATTTATTTAAATGCCTATAAAAGGTGCGCCACTGATGTAAGGGTGGCGTGTTATACATCGTTAGAGAGGACTTTTCATCAGTGCATTTGCATGTGCATCACCTTATGCTGGTTGTTATGATAAATGTCAAAAAGTTATGTCAACAATTATGAAATATACTGTACCTGCCAAACAACTTTTGGATCTTCCATCTGAAGTATCAGATCAGGTTTTGATATGAAAGAAATTGCAATTGGATCATTCTCTAGCCCAGGGACTGCAGCTATTACTTTATCCATCTCTGCTGGGCTTTCCAGTCTCTAAAAAGGTAGAACCTTTAGTCAGGGTAGTTTACAAGAAAATAAAAATATTTATCTGAGGGCACGGCAGTGCCTCGCCAAGTTCGCACCTCGTACCATCTTTTCTTGAAACATTTCAGCCAATATTTGACCTATCTAAAACTCTACTTCGGAATGAGCTACGAATCTCAAACTTGGCACAGTCGTAAATCTTCATGGAGTTAACAACCCCTCAAAGTTTCATGGAATTCCACAAACCAGTAAAATAGTTACGAAATTTCAAAAAACGTCAAAATTGCCACTCACTCACTCAAGTATAGATCATCAAAATAACTACTTAGAAAACATAATCTACACACAGGACAAAAAAAAGTGGTTGAAAATTAGAAATCAACATATTTGTCCTGGCAAAAACGGGATGGTCAGTCACTTTCAAAAATTTATTAAAAAGTCTTACATCCAGTGTTGTTGTAAACCTAGATGATGCCCTAAAGTTTCTAAAACTGCATAGAAGATCCTGAACTTTAGCCTCTGTAATTTTCTCTGGTGTAGTAGTTTGTCAATGCAGTGTAGAGTGACTCCTGAGGTAATTCCATAGGTAGAAAGGGGGGGGGGGGCATCTTCAAGTATCACTCCACAAAAGGTCAGGTCTAAATAAAAACATAAAATAAAATAAATAAACTTATGTCAAGGTCAGTTCAACCTCATATATAACATTAGACTAAATTAAATTAATTTATATTAACTCACCCTAAACTAAATTAAACTAACCTAAGAGATTTTTTAGTAAAAAAAAGTGTTGTTTTTTTACCTAGGAAGGTTCCTACACGCATAAAATAAGATGTTTACAGAAAATACAAGTGAAAAACTTCAGAAAAACTGTAAAAATCGAGAAAATGTCCTCTTAAGCTAGTCTAATTTGGCTTAGGGTGAGTTAATTTAATTTAATCTAATGTAATTTAAGCTGCTGAACCGACCTTTAGTTTTACACATCAAGACATTGGGACCCCCAGGAAGCTAGTTGCCAGCAACTAGAATTTTACAGTCGACCAGACAAATACTGGTTTTTCATGAAAAAACGATGTTTAGTGGTAAAAAATCACAAAAAGTGAAATTTTCTTCAATTTTCTAATTTTCATTATCTCCTAATCATCATCTTAGCAAAAATACATTATATTAAAAGAAAAATAAGGGGCATGCCCATTCCCTATGTCATCTCAACAGAAAAAAAATGCAAAGACAATTTTGTTTCACCAAAAACTTTTATCAAATCAAAAAAGGAATCTCTAAGCTACAATTTAATCCTAATATGATCCCTCAACCCCCCTTGATAGTCTTACATTAGGTTTAAATTGTAGCTTAGAGACTCCTTTTTTGATTTGATAAAAGTTTTTGGTGAAACAAAATTGTCTTCAATATTTTGTGTTTTTTTTTCGTTTATACCACAAATTGCGTGTTTTGGCTTATTTTGCTAGACTGTCAAGGGGGGTTAAGGGATCATATTAGGATTAAATTGTAGCCTAGAGACTCCTTTTTTGATTTGATAAAATTTTTTGGTAAAACAAAATTTTCTTCAATATTTTGTGATTTTTTTTTGTTTATACCACAAATTGCGTGTTTTGGCTTATTCTGCTAGACTATCAAGGGGGGTCGAGGGATCATATTAGGATTAAATTGTAGCCTAGAGACTCCTTTTTTGATTTGATAAAAGTTTTTAGTGAAAAAAAATTGTCTTTGCATTTTTTATTCCGTTGAGATGACATAGGGAATGGGCATGCCCCTTATTTTCCTTTTAATATAATGTATTTTTGCTAAGATGATGATTAGGAGATAATGAAAATTAGAAAACTGAAGAAAAAATCAAGTCTTTTGTGATTTTTTACCACTAAACATCATTTTTTCATGAAAAACCAATATTTCTCTGGTCGACTTCCAAATTCTAGTTGCTGGCAACTAGGAGCTAACTTCACAGATATGACATTGGGTATGAACGTCAACTACAAATGCGAATTCAGTTCTAAATCAAGCTTTGTGCAATTTGTCAAAAGACTAATGGATCATTCATACTCGTCTTTTGTCTAGTCTTTTGTCTTGGTTTAGTCATATGTCATCATTTGATATGATCAATCATAAAATTCTGTTACGCAAGTTGGAGGCTTACAGGGTTAGGGGTAAAGCTTTGGAATTATTACACTCATATTTAAAGGAAAGACCACAACAAGTTACAATTAACAACAACAAAAATAAAATTTCATCTAATGTAAACTTTATAAAAACGGGAGTGCCACAGGGAAGTATTCTTGGTCCCCTGCTTTTCATTATCTATTTAAATGACTTACAAGATATTATTAAAGATCCCAATTTTTTGGCTAATTATGCAGATGATGCCAATGCAATAATACCAATTTATCATGGTGAAAATATCAATGAAAAATGTATCGAAGTACTTGATAGAGTCTCTGATTACTGTTTTCACAACCAGCTGATTATGAACACAGAAAAGACAAAGGCAGTTGTTGTCTCTAATATTGACATTTATGTTCCTAAAAACATTACCTTTGAAGGTGAGAAATTAAATTTTGAAAATAACGCCAAGGTATTGGGGGTGACTCTTGATAAGGATCTAAACTTCTTTGCACATATAAGGGAATTATGCAAAAAAACTCTCCGGGGCATGCTATGCGATTAGAGTATTGTGTAGAACTTTGAGGGGTCACAACTCTCTAAACTCTATCTACTACGGCATATTTTACTCACAATTAAAATATTGCATACTGCTCTGGGGACATAGCAGTCATATAAATGATGTATTTATAATACAAAAACGGGTTGCTCGATTATTGGTAGGAATTCAACCTTACGCATCTTGTAGAGGTCATTTTAGGGATAACAACCTATTAACTGGTGTCTATATCTTGGAGTGCCTGTTGTACTTAAAGAAAAACTCACTTCTTTTTAGCAAATATGAATGCACTAGAAAGTTTGATACCAGAAATAAAGAAAACATGTATATATATACCCAAAACATAGATTAACTGTTACTGAAAGGAGTCCACAGTATGCTGCTATCAAGTTTTTTAATACACTTCCCAACAGGCTAAAAGGTATCCAAAGCTACCAACTTTATAAAAAAGAGTGCTTCAAATTAATTTGCAATATAGAACCCTATAGTATAAGTGAGTTTTTAAATTATAATGAATTTGTGGTGTAATAGTTCATTTTTTATTTTCAGTCATGTTTATATTTTTGTTTTTATGGTTGTTTGTGCAAATTTTATGTTAGTGTTTTATTTTGTTTTACTGCAGTAAATTTAACTTTTTTACTTGAGTTATAAAAAAATTTTTAATATTTTAAATTTTATTTTACCAGACAAAAAAGCTCTTTTAAGAGTTTTTAGCTTTAATTTAGTAGTATTAGCGCAGTACAAAATTTGCTTTAAAATAAATTACCCATTTATTTTAGTTACTTCTAATATATATTTTACAATTGTTCAAATCTCAGTCTTGTCTTATATTTAATGTATAGTGTCACTTTTACAAATCTTTGTATCAATGTCTTTTAGTTCTTACCTAGATTCATTTTAAATGATTAGAACTAACAACACGGTAAAAAAAATTGTCTTAGATCAAAGCGAATTGCTTTAAAGTAAAATAATTTGTGCTTTCCTATTCACCATAATATTTTCTTGATAACACAAAAAATGTTTTGCCTTTTATTTTAATGTGAAACAGAAATTGTTTTATTATTGGAACTGAATTAATCTAAGGCACCATTTTCTTTGGAAGCAAAATATTACTTATGTGAAGAAAATTCGCTTTGTTACAAAATGGAGTATACTAAATCAAAACAATTATACAAGAAAAATAAAGTCTCATTTCGGGATTAAACGCTGCGTTGAACTAAAAAGAAATATTTTAATTCAAAACAAATTGTTTTAAGGTAAAACAATATATTCAAGAAAAGAATGTGTTTTCATTGCAGACAAAGTTTTTTACTGTAAATACAAAATTTTTTACCGTGAATAATGGCGAAAAACACAATATTCATATTGAATGTAACGAATAATATATATATATAACATATTTTTCTATTGTAAAACATTTAAGTGTGACGAAGTATGATGTTGCTGTGTATAGCAGTAAAATTATCGAAAACTTGACGATCCAAATTTACTTTTGTATATATTTTGGCTGAATAAATCTATTGTCTTGTCTATTGTCTTGTCATAAGAAAGTTAAAACCACTGTTTCTTATGGGAGTGTTCATACAATGCTTTTGCTTTTGTTTTTGATTAGTCTTTGTCTTAAGAGTTGCCAACTTTCAATTCTTAGGACAAGGACTAAGACCACGGCCTGCGCACTGATAGTTCGGTAAGCATTCCCGAGATGGCACTAATTCCATAATATTTACAGTTTTTTTCACAAAAAATACCCGCGCTGTTGCTTCCTCCCGGTATAATTTTTTTATACCGTCAAACTTTCCAAATTTATCAATTCTTTATATTTGTCAATTTTTCTCTGTCATTCATAAATGTTTGTTTTTTTTTAATTTATTGCGTATTTCAAATAAGATCTTTATTTGAAAATGGCTTCAACGTGTTGCGTACTCAATTGCCCTTTCAAAATTAAACTATATCATAGATTCCCAAGATATTTTCATGTAAGTAAAAATATATATTTATATAAGCATTGCCTTTAGTATGTATACAGTGATATAAGCTTGTTTTATAGAAAGATTTATTATGAAAAACACTTTAATTACTTTTAGCTCCGCCAAAAATGGGAGAATGCCGTTGGACATTAAAACGCCTATCGACTTATACAAAATCTGGGGGCACGGTAGTGCTCCACCAAGTTCGCGCGGAAACTGCTGTACCATCTTTTTTTGAAACATGTCAGCCCATATTTGACCTATCTAAAACTCTACTTCGGAATGAGCTACGAAACTCAAACACAGTCATAGATTTTTATAAAGTTAACAATCCCTCTAAGTTTCATGGACTTCCATAAAGTGGTAAAGTAGTTACGAAATTTCAAAAAAACGTCGAAATTGCCACTCACTCATGTATAAATCATGTAAATTTGTCTGTACTTCCACACATGTTACAAAGCTGAAATTTGGCAGACTGGTAGAAATTGTGACCAAATCCTTGGCTTGTAAAAAATCAAAAAACCCCAAAGATCTAATTCACTCCCATCCCCCATACATGTAAAGTTATGTAAAAGTAACATTGCCCACTTCCAGAGGCGCTAGAGAGCTGAGCTTTGGCAGACTGATAGGAAATATGATAAAACTATAGGAAAAAATTTAAAAACCCCAAAATTTTCATTTGCTTCCCTCCCCTATAAATGCAAAATTATGTAAAAGTAACATTGCCCACTTCCAGAAACGCTAGAAAGCTGAGCTTTGGAAGGCCGATAGGAACTATGATAAAACTATAAAAGAAAATTAAAAAGCCCCAAAATTTAATTAACTTCTCTCCCCTATAAATGTAAAGTTATGTAAAAGTAACATTCTCCACTTCCAGAAACGTTAGAGAGCTGAGCTTTGGAAGGCCGAGAGGAACTATGATAAAACTATAAAAGAAAATTAAAAAACACAAATTTTAATTTACTTTCCTCCTAGTTATGTAAAAATAACATTGCCTACTTCCAGAAACACTAGAGAGCTGAGCTTTAGAAGGCTGGTAGAAACTATGATAAAACCATAGGAAAATATAAAAAAAACCTCAAAATTTTTAATAAGGTACTGCTAAAGTTTTGAACAATATTCCGCATATTTTACTACCTACTTTAAAACTTAAATACTATCCAAATTCTTTAAAAAAGGATTTCATTTCATGAAAAAAAAGCCAAGTATGCGAAAGTGGTATTCTGTAAAAAGTTCTCCAATACAAATTTCAAAATGAAAGGTTCTTACTAGTTTGGAAATCTTTTTCTAAACTTAGGCGCAGTGCTAAATTGAACATAAAAAAGTTTGACTGGAATAGCATAGTTAAAAAAAAAACATTTCCAAACTAGTAAGAACCTTTCATTTTGAAATTTGTATTGGAGAACTTTGCTTTACTCTTATCTCAATTCTTTTTACGAAATACCACTTTCGCGTACTTGGCTTTTTTTACATGAAATGTTTTTGTTATGATATACATATCCGTAAAATATTTAAATTAAGGTGAAATTATTGAACTAAATAAAAAAAAATTGTGATTGAGATACCGACAGTCAGATACTTTTGTTAAACTTTCCTTAAATGACTAGCATGTGCCTAAATTAATATTGATTATATAAAATATATTACAGTTAAAAAAAATCCTGACTGGTGGAATACTGAACATAGCTAAATAAAAAATAAATGTGTAGTTATTGGGTTGTTTTTTTATGTATATCGTCGAAATGATTATCTAAAATATTTTAAAGACTTTTCAATACAAGTACAGTCGAACCTCTATAACTCAAACCTGAAGGGACAACCAAAACAGTTCGAGTTATGGAGAGTTCGAGTTATAGAAACTCGAGTTATATAGGTTAAAATACATGTAAAAAGTGCAGGGACAGCTTAAAAGGTTCGAGTTATAGAGGGGTTCGAGTTATAGAGGTTCGAGTTAGAGAGGTTCGACTGTATCTAGTAGTTAAGTCATTTTGGATTCATTTCACCAAAATGATTTCCTAAAATATTAAAAATAATTTTTAATATAATCCAAAGATTATGAAATATAAATAATCTTTAAGTTATATTAAAAATATTTTTGAATCACTTAGTATTTTTAAATAAAATTAAATATATCACCCGTGCGCGATTTTCGAAAATGTTTGTAGCACCATCTTTGGACTGCTTACCCGAACTTATGTACGTTCGACACACTGTATATAATAATAATATAATTTTGAGTGGCCCATCTTAATAATATATATTATAATCTATAATCTTTGACTAAGACGAGTGACAGACATCAGCTGATATTTGTTGGTTTTTTTACAGGGCGTCCGAAGAGCGCAATCGCGCGGCCGGAATTTTGAATTTACCGCCATTAAAAATGTTTTTAACAGAAAATCTCAACATAACCTCAAAATTTTATTTGTTTTTTTTTCTTTTTCACTTTTATTCTTTCGTGTCTGTGTTTTGTGCACAGATTAGGTTAAATAAGATTGTTTTGTGTAGAAAATGGCTTTTGAAGAGGGCCTTTTTATTGAAATTGAATTTTTTTTTCAGTGGGTTATGACTAAGACTAATCAAAAACAAAAGACGAGTATGAACAGCCGATTTTATTTAAGACAGCTAAGACTAATCAAAGGACAAAGACTAATCAAAAACAAAAGACTAAGACGAGTATGAACAATACTTTACCCAATCTCTGAGCCTCCTGTCCAAGCGTCTTCAAAACTAGGCTCCTTAAATCCTCCACTTTGCTTTCCAAATCTACTTCTTCTAGTTTCACTCTACGGAAGGGCTCATTGCTCCAAACTGCAAGATACAAAGACATTTTCAGGGACTCTAACACACCTGTAAATGTGAGTGTGAGAGAAAAATTTACTTAAAAAAAAAAAGTAGGGTTAGGGATGATTATTTAATAGTCACTCTTTTTTTTTTCGTTGGTTGGTAAATAAGCCAAAATGACCAACAGAAAATAACATCTCGGTTTACAATTTAGTAGGCCGACCAACAAAAAAGAACAGCTAATGGTTTCCGTCCTATTTTAGGCATAGTAGGTCACTACAAGCAGTGGCTTCATCTATGCCATAGCTTAATTAATTAACGCAGACCGAACCGCAGCTTTTTTTTTTGTGATCTATGCAAATTGTACTGCGATTTAAACATTGATTTTTAAAAAAATTTTACTGTTGTTTGGTAGTAACATTGAGCTTTGAGTATGTGTTATAACTTGATAGACAAAAAGGACCGACTATAAAGCCCAATCGGCCCTAAAAATTACTTAGTTTATCGATCTAGCCATGATCAGCCCCTAAGACACCCCCCGGGGTTAATCATAGAGAAATCTGGGGTTAATCAAGTAATGACTCCCACAAATCTACCATTAGGATTTTCTACTTTTACGAGGGCCGTAAAAGAATAAAGAGGATTATTTCTGATTTTATGTGATAAATAAAACCAAGGTGCAATAAATATTTTATTTATTACCACCGATCCCCTATTTCGTTGGGGTAACTCTAGTTCCGTTTTTATTACACAGGAACGCATAAAAACTAGTATTTGGTACTACAGAATCAATACAATATCAGAATAATATCAATTTATAGGTGATGAGAAGGTTAATTACTAGCGTCAATCATTCAACAGAGATCACCTCACACGAGAAAATCACTGGAGCCCCAATCACCAACCTTACAAAGCTAGATTAGGTCAGGTTCGCTCGTAGGTGAGACCACTTATTTGCAGGAACCTTACGAACTTTAAATCGATTCAGAATGGTCCTGCTGATATCCAACATGTATTAGTATAGAAGACAGACGAAAAGAAATGCCTAAGGTCCAGGTAGGGTCCATAATAAGAATCGAGCTATATTTATACATCACCACGGCAATAAGACCTATTACTGTATGAAGCTCCCTCGTATCACAATTGCGAATTATCGATCCATGAATCCAGGGGACTGATTTTGGTTGTTTCAGCCGTCAGCTGAGACCACCGGTGAAAAGTGAGGTTTGGGTAACAATATTGGCCAAAGTATTTACCACTTTTAAAGGGGATTTTAGAGACAATTTATGTTTTATTTATCTTTCACGGCATCTAAAAATATGTTGGATTGTCGCGGTAGATACGTTAGTGTAGTGCTAACCATACTAGCTGGGAATAGTTTGAGGACTGGGAAGTGGATTCTAAGTGGGATTTATAGACCACGGTGGATAGAATATACGGGTGTTCGGATCTTATAAATATTTGTCGAATTTTCACGTCTCTGGTGGGCCAGCTGATTTTTAGAAACGAAAGTAAGATATGATATGAACAACTAATATTTTTTGATTTTTTTGAAAACTAAGACAATTTTCGTACTATTTTTCAGTATATTCTTATAAAATAATATTTTTCAGACATACCAGTCGTTATTTTTTTTAGCCCACTTTATTTCTCTTTACAGAAAAACTAAAATTCAAAGAAATGAAAGTGTTTGTTTCAGCTTCAAAAATTATCTGCTGACATACCTCTTTGTTTACTACCCAGTAGTCCTCGATTCACCTTTGATATTAAACGATCACATTCAGTTTGACTTGTAGTTTAAGTTTTGTGTCATAAAAAATAAAGCGGGCTAAAAAAAATAACTACAATACATCTAGAAAATTACATTTTATAAAGATGTACTAGAAAACAGTAGAGAAATGGCCTTAGTTTTCAAAAAATTCAAAAAATATTAGTTGTTCTGTTGTTCATAACAGATCTAACTTTTGTTTACAAAAATCAGCTGGACCACCAGTGACATGGAAAATTCAACATATATATATATAAGATCCGAACACCGGTCTATTCTATCCACCGTGTTTATAGACCACAGGAACCTAACTAGGATACCATAAATAGGATTCCCTAAATTAAGGTATTAATTTACTATTTTTCTCTCAGATTATCTTGGTAATTCTAAACTTAAAATAAACCCGTAACATAGATTTAAGCTTCATATTTGATAATTAACAGGTATCAAATTTATCTGGTAAAAATTAGTTTTAACTTCAAATGGTTTAATTATAAAAAAAATCTTCTAGTTAACAATCACTACTTCATATTAAATAATTAACACAGTTATAAAATTTACCTTAAGAATTTTGTGGTTTTTTTAAATATTTTCCTATGGTTTTATCATAGTTCCTATCAACCTTCTAAAGCTCAGCTGTCTAGTGTTCCTGGAAGTAGGCAATGTTAATTTTACATAACTTTACATTTATAGGGGAGGAAAGTTAATGAAATTTTTTTCTTATAGTTTTGTATAGTTAATTTTGTGTTTTTTTTTTAAATATTTTCCTATGGTTTTATCATAAACTCCATACCATAATTTTTGAGATAACTTTTTGACAGTTATCAGCTGTTTACCATAACAAATAGCATAGGCAAACGAAAAAAACTTGTCAAAAGTTGTCTTAAAAATAATGATATAGGGTGTAGTTCTTATCAGTTTTCCAAATGCTCAGCTCTCTAGCATTTCTGGAAGTGGAGAATGTAACTTTTACATAGCTTTACATTTATAGGGGAGGGAAGTTAATTAAAATTTTGAGTTTTTTAATTTTCTTTTCAAGTTTTATCATAGTTCCTATCGGCCTCTCAAAGCTCATCCCCCTAGCTTTTCTGGAAGTGGGCAATGTTACTTTTACATAACTTTACATTTATAGGGGAGGGAAGCAAATTAAAATTTTGGAGTTTTTAAATTTTTTTCTATAGTTTTATTATAGTTCCTATCAGCCATTCAAAGCTCAGCTCTCTAGCGTTTCTGAAAATGGGCAATCTTTCTTTTACACAACTTTACATTTATAGGGGATGGAAGTAATTAAAACTTTGTGGTAAATTATAATTTTGATGTTTTTAAATTTTTTCCTATAGTTTTATCATATTTCTTATCAGTCTGCCAAAGCTCAGTTCTCTAGCATTTTTTTACATAACTTTATGTGTATAGGTGAGGGGAGTAAATTAGAATTTTGGGTTTTTTTTATTTTTTCCAGGGATTTGGTATGCCAAATTTCAGCTTTGTAGCATGTCTGGAAGTACAGTAGAATTTTGATGATCTATACTTGAGTGAGTGAGTGGCAATTTTGACTTTTTTTGAAATTTCGTAACTATTTTACTAGTTTGTGGAATTCCATGAAACTTGGAGGGGTTGTTAACTCCATGAAGATTTACGACTGTGCCAAGTTTGAGATTCGTAGCTCATTCCGAAGTAGAGTTTTAGATAGGTCAAATATCGGCTGAAATGTTTCAAGAAAAGATGGTACGAGGCGCGAACTTGGCGAGGTACTGCCGTGCCCTCAGATAAATATTTTTATTTTCTTGTAAACTACCCTGACTAAAGGTTCTACCTTTTTAGAGACTGGAAAGCCCAGAAGAGATGGATAAAGTAATAGCTGCAGTCCCTGGGCTAGAGAATGATCCAATTGCAATTTCTTTCATATCAAAACCTGATCTGATACTTCAGATGGAAGATCCAAAAGCTGTTTGGCAGGTACAGTATATTTCATAATTGTTGACATAACTTTTTGACATTTATCATAACAACCAGCATAAGGTGATGCACATGCACATGCACATGCAAATGCACTGATGAAAAGTCCTCTCTAACGATGTATAACACGCCACCCTTACATCAGTGGCGCACCTTTTATAGGCATTTAAATAAATTAGAGGTGTGAAAAAACTTGTTTTTTTTAATTTTCTTAAATTTTACTGTCCCACATATCTGGTTTTAAAACTTATTTTTAAAGCTGAAGAAATTTCATTTCCAACGATGTATATCACTGTTCCCTCAAGCGGTAGATCTAGCATAGTCGCACCAAAAATGCTCAAATTTGATATTCACTTAAATCTTCATTTACAAAATCTTTTTGGAAGAGTATTAATAGACACACTATGTTCAATGAGAGAAGCAACACAATTGGTATGGATATACAGTATACTGCCCCCAATAATATAACGAAGGGAATCCACCCGCCTACTTTTGGCGGGGGGGATCGTTCATTGTCAAAAAAACATTTAGGGTAGGGATAGCCCCCCCCCACCCCACCAAGGGTGGGCGGATGGTTCCCCGTCGTTATATTTTCGGGGGAGTATACTCTATATTCATACCAAGTGTGTTGCTTCTCTCATTGCATGTAGTGTCTGTATTAAAACTGTTCTAACATGGTTGTCTTAAATAAAGATTCCAGTGTATACCAAATATGACCATTTTTGGTGCATCTATGCCAGATCTACCGCTGCCCTGAGGGGGGAGAGATATAAATTGTTGGAAAGGAAATTTCTTCAGCTTAAAAAATAAGTTTTAAAACCAGACATGTGGGACAGTAAAATTTAAGAAAATTAAATAAACAAATTTTTTCCACACCTTTCATTTATTTAAATGCCTGTAAAAGGTGCGCAACTGATGTAAGGGGGGCGTGTTATAAATCGTTAGAGAGGACGTTTCATCTGCCTCAATAATTGTTACTTAGTTATTTTTGCCAAGTTAAAAGTTTGCAAATAATACCACATAATAATAATAATACCAGAAAAAAAAAGATAAAAAAAATATTTTAAAAATTTTTCCCTTTTTTCGTACGCTAATGGAATATGCACCACTGCCGTTAAAGGGTACTAAGGTACATCGGAAATTGTATCCTCTTGAAAAATGATTTTTAGAATATTTTTGAAAAAGTTGTGTGAAACCCCCAGAAACAACTACTCCGAGGGAAAATACCCCTACCGGCATTGAATTATACTGATGGTTTGAGGCTTTCGTTGGGAACTTGTTAAAACTGTTTGGTTTTCACTTTCTCCAACGTCGATCACGAGGATACGAATGATCCCCGTCTGGAACACGTCCTGATAGTCAGGAACAAATGTTCCATGCCAATCCACGACCGGACCGGTTTCGACCTTTTGGGCCATCCTCAGGTGAATGTAGGCGATAGCTCCGTGTAGAGCATAAGTTGTGTGAAACCACCAGAAACAACTACTACGAGGGAAAATACCCCTACCGAAAAAGTTGACTATTTTCGAGTTATTAGCAAAAAACTATTCAAAAGCACGTTTAAGGGGGGGGAATCATAAAAGATCTTTTGAAGTTAATTATCACTACTTTGTAATTGATAATTAACACAGCTAAAAATTTACCTCGTTTAAATTACTGATCTCTAAGTATAAAATGCTCCATTGGAAAAAAAAACATTTGAAATTAAAGATCGCTACTTTGTATTTGATAGTTACACAGGTATAAAATTATCTTTAACTATAAAATAGTCCAATGATAAAAAAGTTTTGAAATTCACTACTTTGTATTTGGTAATTAAGACAGTTATAAATTTTACCTGGTTAAAATTAGTGATCTTTAACTATAAAATGGTTTAATTATACCAAACTTCTGAAGTTAAGGATTACCTATTAGTTAATTAACATATTTATAAAATTTACCTGGTAAAAATTTGTGATCTTTAACTATTAAATGGTTTAATTATACCAAACTTCTGTAGTTAAATCTAATTCGTATTTGTAACAGAACAAAGTTGTAAAACTATCCGGGTAAAAATTAGTGGTCTTTACCTACAAAATGATCCATCATCCAAAACTAGGGAAGGTAAAGATCACTACCTTGTCTTTAATAAATAACACAGCTAAAAATTTACCTGGTAAAAATAAGTGATCTCTAACCATAAAATGGTCCAATCATAAAAACTTTAGAAACTAAAGATCACTATTTCGTAATAAATAATTAACAAAGTTATAATTCTCCTGGTAAAAATAAGTAATGCTTAACTGTAAAATGATCCTCTTATAAAAAACTCCAGAAGTGAAAGATTACTGCTACGTTTTATGTAATTATCACACTGATAAAATTCACCTGATAAAAATTAGTGATCTTTAACTATTAAATGGTTTAATTACACAAATTATGAAGTTAACTTCGTATTTGAAATTGAACATAATTGCAAAATTTTCCTGATAAAAATTAGTGATCTTTAACTACAAAATGATCCACTCATAAAAAACTTGGGAGGGTAAAGATCCCTACTATTACTATTTATTAATTAACACGGGTATAAAATGTACCTGATAAAAATAAGTGATCTTTAACTATAAAATGGTCCAATCATGATACCCTGTTTCCACCAATGCATGCCACCCCGATTCAAAAAACGCATCAGGTGACGCTGCATTTAAAACCGGTGCAAACCCATGGCCCATCACGTGATGCGTTTTGTGAATCGGGGTGGGCATGCATTGGTGGAAACAGGGTATAAATAAACTTCTGAAGTTTAAGATCACTACTTTGTATTAATTAGTTTACACTTTTATAAAATTTACCTGGTAAAAATAAGTGATCTTTAACTATAAAGTGATGTAACGTAAAAAAATTGAAGTTAAAGAGCACTCCTTCGTATTAGATAATTAACAAAGTTATAAAATTCTCCTGGTAAAAATTAGTGATCTTTAACTATAAAATGATCCAATCATAAAAAACTTCTGAAGTTAAAGATTACTGCTACGTATTTGTTAATTAACACGGTTATAAAATTCAGCTGGTAAAATTTAGTGATTTTTAACTATTAAATGGTTTAAATATACAGAACTTCTTAAGTTAAAGTTAACTAATTCAAAGTTGTAAAATTATCCTGGTAAAAATTAGTGATCTTTAACTACAAGATTATCCATCATCAAAAACTTGTGAAGGGAAAGATCACTACGTTTTAAGTTATTAACACAGTTATAAAATTTAGCTAGTAAAAATTAATGATCTTTAACTATAAAATGGTATTACCATAAAAAAAATTTGAAGTTAAAGAACACTACTTGGTATTTGATAATTAACTGTTTTAAAATTTATCTGGTAAAAAATAGTGATCCTTAACTATAAAATGGCCTAACCAGCAATAACTTCTGAAGTTAGATACAGATTACTACTTCGTATTTGATAATAAATAGTTATAAAATTTATCTGTTAAAAATAATTGATCTTTAACTGTAAAATTGTCTAATAAAAAAAAATGTGTAAAGTTATACATCACTACTTCGTATTCGATAAATAACAGTTGTAAAATTTACCTCGTAAAAATTTGTGATCTTTAACTATAAAATGATCTAATCATCAAAAGCTTCTAAAGTAAAAGATGTTACGCTCAATGTTACCGTTGTGTATTTCCATTATTTATTTTATCAAATTGTTCCCTATACAATAATTTTGTTGTGTTTATACACATATTTTGTAATTAAGGTTCCAAATTATTTCTTAATATTTTGGTTTGCTGAAACCCCAAATTTCGCTTCTTAAAACTACTACCCTATTAGGTTTGTGCCCCTAGCTGTTGCTCAGTCAGGGAGACTGATTGCAATCAAGAGTTCTTCTTTTCATTTATTATTTTTTTATTTATTAGTCAGAATACATATATTTATTTCAAAGGGAGTTAAACAGAAAACTGTATATTTTTATTTACTATTCAGTATACCAGTTACTTTTTAGAGCAAAAGCAATCAAACTGCCTTCAGCATCAGAGAGGGACCCTATTGGTAGTAATTTAAGCAAATATGCATGAGACTCTTACAGTTTTTAACCAGGGGGTGGGTTTGTTAATGGAGAGCCTGCGGGCAGTAAAAGGCATGACTATCACAAATTGCTGTATTCAATTCTTATTCTTTCTCGAGATACAAGAATAGCTTCAAATATCATATCTTCTAATGATATACTAGGGGTTAGTACTTAATTCTATTCCTAAATTATAGTCTAATCATCTTAACTCTACTTTATTACCCAGAGGGCCTGTGGTTCTACCACCAAGGAAGGTACTCAAATATTTTATTATGATGGATACTTATCCGTAACTCTAGCCCTAGAGTAAGGTGACAGCTCACTGTCCTGCGACTGGGACATCTTTGCCCTATGATAAGGTAGGTGAATTGGAGAGATCAGTACATAGTCATCTCTACCATGGGTTGAACAGGGTATGGTCCCAGCAGATGGCTTTTCTTTTTCCAGACCTTTGCAGTCCGCAAAATCTGTCCAAAGTATCTTTTGACTAAAGGTGCAGTCGAAAAGAGAAGCTGTCTTGATGATGATCTGTCTTGAAGATAGTCGGTCAAGAAGAGCCTACAAAGGAAAGAGAAGGGACTGAGTATATCTAACCTATCTGGTCCTCTCGTTGTACAAAAAAAAAACAGAAAAGAGCAAAACATGAACCTTACGATGTTGGGCGGCTCATATGGTGTCTCAGAGAAGCCTCAAGGTGTCGAATGCCAAGATTCTTTACTGGAAGAAAGAAAAACAATCTTACATGAAAAATGGGGCACGTGGAGAGACGATGGATAGAATCAGAATGTTAAATTTATAACAGAACTTACCAGCAGAATCCTGCCGTTTTCTCGCTCTCCCGGTTGTCCCTCACAACCGACACAACCCGAAGGTCAAAAACACCCCTACTGGGTAAACAAAAGGGCACTTTCCTGCCACAAAAGAAGCGATAAAACTTTCACCACCCGGCATCGGGAGAGGCTTTTAGAGGAAAGGAATGATTCGGCAATTTCTTTCCCCAACGTTGATCTATGCACCTGTCATAGTTGTCAATCTTTTCGCAAAATCGCAATTCACAAGTCCCAAATGGGCCCACGCCTTACTTGTAGACAAAAAGAACCGACTAAAGCCCAATCGGCTCTAAAAATTACTTAGTTCATCGATCTAGCCATGATCAGCCCCTAAGACACCCCCCCGGGGTTAATCAAGGAATGACAATAGGGCTGTCTAACAAAACATATGATCAAATCCAAGATGTCTTCCATAGGACAGACAAACCGATTTCCCATAAGCCGTAATGTTAACAAAAACGTAAATTTTACAAAAACGACAAGAGCTTTAGTCTCAAAAATTAATCAGTTTTAAGAATAGGTCCTTTGTG
Organism: Aspidapion aeneum; assembly: GCA_963576565.1. Classification (NCBI taxonomy): domain Eukaryota; kingdom Metazoa; phylum Arthropoda; class Insecta; order Coleoptera; family Brentidae; genus Aspidapion; species Aspidapion aeneum. The sequence goes on from CAUYVT010000070.1 coordinate 167,370, forward strand.
CATATGGGAAAAATGCGTGTTTCTTAAAAATATTAAATTAAAGCGAGAAAATCTGAAATAAAAGGGACCATGTTTTCTTCAAAAAAGTAGGTTATGTTTTTGTTTATTTTGTTTTTTTTTAACGTTTTTTCTAGTTTTTTCACTTATTTTGAATTATTACATGGGCGCACCAAGGGGGCGGGGGGGCTAGGGGCCCGGACCCCCCAAACCACATATTTTTTTAGATATTTTCCATATATTTCATTAATAAACAGAAAAAATAGCATAAAGTACATCATAAGACCTCTGGGGGCCCCCCAAAGGTATCTGGCCCCTAAAGGTTTTTGAAGTTTTTTGACCAATGAATCAATGAACTATCAGCCCAAGGTAGGGGAAAGTAGTTCTATTCAAAGAGCTCACTTCAAGGCTCACTTAACAGAGACGAAATTGAAATAGACTAAACTTTTCTCATCAGATTCAGGTTTTCTATTAGGATCTTTTGTTGTACTTGACTAAACCTTTTGCTAAGTAATAGGCCTTCTATAGCATTAAACTGTGAAAAATATTTCACTATGATTTTTAGGTTTAGACAAAGTTTAATCACGGATCACCTTAACAAAGGTGATCCGTGGTTTAATTGTTTTAACCCTCCAGTAGTAAAATGAAAAAGAGGCACAACTTATAGGTAGGTCAGTCCAACAGATCAATATGCACATATAAGTTCCAACCAAGGTTGGTCAAGCAAACTTCTAATAAGTACTTTACAAAATATGTTTATTTAAAAAAATATAAGTAAACATTATATAAAAAAAAAAACTTGCAAAATTAAAATACAGTTTTTTCTTGTCATTGGCCTCACACACCATACATCACCATATGATTTTCCATGAACTATAATACATAGGGCTTAAGTACGGTCAAATTCATCAGCTCACAACAGTAAGTACTGTTCAAATTTTACAACAGTACAATATTCGCTGTTGTATTACTACTGTTACTATTACTTTTATTACTGTTTTTTTGTAACAATATTTGCTCAATTATGTATCTAAAAGTTTTATACTCTACTCTACAATTGGGCGTAACAGCATATGACCCATTAGGAGTATTAGAACCCAAATTTTTTTGAGAGAAATTGAAAAAAATATCTGAGAGAACTTATTTGTTTTTCTTGTGGTCATCAGTCAACAAAGATTACTTTTTTATCCATCTATTATTAATGATGGCAAAAAATTTTTTTTTGGTAATAAGCTCAGTACATTACCGGAGAAATTTCACAACAGGACTTGTAGTAGGTCCAGTCAGATACTATACAAATTTTACGGTGTACAAGTTTTAGCAAAATAGTTTAAGATAAAAAGAGGTTTGAGTTAGGGAGACTGTCAAACTCACCAGTTTATTCTAAACTGTTTTGAGGTCTGTAAAATAAATATTTATTAAAGAAAAAGAAACTTTGATGATACACGACTTCACTCGACACTATACAGGATGCTACACTACCAAAAGTTTATTTAAGGTTCTGTAGGATGGTGTACAAATTTGGTTCAGCTCATTATTCACACTTTAACCTCATATTGTTTTCCTTTTCTTTCTTCTCGGGACCCTTTTTTCAACCATCATTTTAAAATTTTTCAACCGTTTTGAAACAATAATCCATTCAGGAGAGACCCAGTCATGATCATTGCTGTATTCTAGTTTTGAAAGTTGCTTGCCTAGAATAGTAAAAAAATCATAGTGAAATATTTCTTACAGTTTAACACAATTCTATGTTACACTTCTGCAAAAGGTCCACTCAAGCACAAAAAAAGATCCCAATAGAAAATGTTGCCAAAATGGCAGTTGCACATTTATCCAAAACAAACCTGACAAAAAACTTTCGAATATTTCAATTTATCCTCTGTTAAGTCAGGTAATAGAGCACTTATCCACTTTCTTTTCCCTTCTTTGAGCTGATACCTAGTTCATTTAAATCAAGATGATTTTTTAAGGTCAAAATACTTGGCATTCCATCAAAACTAACATTATCAAGCTCTCCCCAGCTGCCACAATTCATAACAGCACAGAAACTAATAATAATGATTCAAACTGAGTAAAAAACTGGAAAAAAAAGTAAAAAAAAACAAAAGTAAATAAAAACCTAACCTGACTTTTGAACAAAACATGGTCCCTTTTATTTGAGATTTACTGGCTTCAATTGATTTTTTTTAAGAAAAACGCATTTTTCCCATGTGTACAAAGGTTCAATACTTAAAACAGCATCTTTGTTGTAAGTTAAATCGTTTCACTTTTTTTTAAAATTACGTTTTTGTTAACATTGCGGCTTATGGGGAAACGCTTTGTCTGTCCCATGGCGACCATCTTGGATCGAAAAACAGCTGATCGTGACAGTTCGTTAGACAAGCTAATAGGTTGACATCCCACAAATCTACCATTAGGATTTTCTACTTTTACGAGGGCCGTAAAGGAATAAAGAGGATTATTTCTGATTTTATGTGATAAATAAAACTAAGGTGCAATAAATATTTTATTTATTACCACCGATCCCCTATTTCGTTGGGGTAACTCTAGTTCCGTTTTTATTACACAGGAACGCATAAAAACTAGTATTTGGTACTACAGAATCAATACAATATCAGAATAATACCAATTTATAGGTGATGAGAAGGTTAATTACTAGCGTCAATCATTCAACAGAGATCACCTCACACGAGAAAATCACTGGAGCCCCACTCACCAACCTTACAAAGCTAGATTAGGTCAGGTTCGCTCGTAGGTGAGACCACTTATTTGCAGGAACCTTACGAACTTTAAATCGATTCAGAATGGTCCTGCTGATATCCAACATGTGTTAGTATAGAAGACAGACGAAAAGAAATGTCTAAGGTCCAGGTAGGGTCCGTAATAAGAATCGAGCTATATTTATACATCACCACGGCAATATGACCTATTACTGTATGAAGCTCCCTCGTATCACAATTGCGAATTATCGATCCATGAACCCAGGGGACTGATTTTGGTTCATTTCAGGTTTCAGCCGTCAGCTGAGACCACCGGTGAAAAGTGAGGTTATAATAACCCAAAATTGGCCAAAGTATTTACCACTTTTAAAGGGGATTTTAGAGACAATTTATGTTTTATTTATCTTTCACGGCATCTAAAAATATGTTGGATTGTCGCGGTAGATACGTTAGTGTAGTGCTAACCATACTAGCTGGGAATAGTTTGAGGACTGGGAAGTGGATTCTAACTGGGATTTATAGACCACGGTGGATAGAATATACCGGTGTTCGGATCTTATAAATATATGTCAAATTTTCACGTCTCTGGTGGGTGATTTTTAGAAACGAAAGTAAGATATGATAAGAACAACTAATATTTTTTGATTTTTTTGAAAACTAAGACAATTTTCGTACTATTTTTCAGTATATTCTTATAAAATAATATTTTTCAGACATACCAGTCGTTATTTTTTTTAGCCCACTTTATTTCTCTTTACACAAAAACTAAAATTCAAAGAAATGAAAGTGTTTGTTTCAGCTTCAAAAATTATCCGCTGACATACCTCTTTGTTTACTACCCAGTAGTCCTCGATTCACCTTTGATATTAAACAATCGCATTCAGTTTGACTTGTAGTTTAAGTTTTGTGTAATAAAAAATAAAGCAGGCTAAAAAAAATAACTACAATACATCTAGAAAATTACATTTTATAAAGATGTACTAGAAAACAGTAGAGAAATGGCCTTAGTTTTCAAAAAATTCAAAAAATATTAGTTGTTCCGTTGTTCATAACAGATCTAACTTTTGTTTACAAAAATCAGCTGGACCACCAGTGACATGGAAAATTCAACATATATATATAAGATCCGAACACCAGTCTATTCTATCCACCGTGTTTATAGACCACAGGAACCTAACTAGGATACCATAAATAGGATTCCCTAAATTAAGGTATTAATTTACTATTTTTCTCTCAGATTATCTTGGTAATTCTAAACTTAAAATAAACCTGTAACATAGATTTAAGCTTCATATTTGATAATTAACAGGTATTAAATTTATCTGGTAAAAATTAGTTTTAACTTCAAATGGTTTAATTATAAAAAAAATCTTCTAGTTAACAATCACTACTTCGTATTAAATAATTAACACAGATATAAGATTTACCTGGTAAATATGAGTGATCTTTAACTATCTATCTAATCATAAAAACTTCTGAAGTTAAAGATCACTACTTCGTATTAAATAATTAACACAGTTATAAAATTTACCTGGTAAATATGAGTGATCTTTAACTATCTATATAATCATAAAAACTTCTGAAGTTAAAGATCACTGCTTCGTATTTGATATTTAACAGTTTTAAAATTTACTTGGTAAAAATGAGTATTTTTCTGGAACATGGAACATGGGACATGGAACATGGGACATGGGTCATGGGGCATGGGTCATGGGACATGGGACATGGGACATGGGACATGGGACATGGGACATGGGACATGGGACATGGGACATGGGACATGGGACATGAGACACGAGACACGAGACACGAGACAGGAGACACGAGACACGAGACACGCGGCACGAGACACGAGACAGGAGACACGAGACACGAGACACGAGACAGGAGACAGGAGACACGAGACACGAGACACGAGACAGGAGACAGGAGACACGAGCCACGAGACACGAGACAGGAGACACGAGACACGAGACAGGAGACACGAGACAGGAGACACGAGACACGAGACAGGAGACACGAGACAGGAGAAAGGAGACACGAGACAGGAGACACGAGACAGGAGACACGAGACAGGAAACACGAGACACGAGACAGGAGACAGGAGACAGGAGACAGGAGATAGGAGACAGGAGACAGGAGACAGGAGACACGAGACAGGAGACACGAGACAGGAGACAGGAGACACGAGACAGGAGACACGAGACAGGAGACACGAGACAGGAGACACGAGACAGGAGTCACGAGACACGAGACACGAGACACGACACGGGACACGAGACACGAGACAGGAGATAGGAGACAGGAGACACGAGACACGAGACATGAGACATGAGACACGAGACACGAGACAGGAGACAGGAGACACGAGAAAGGAGACACGAGACAGGAGACACGAGACAGGAGACACGAGACAGGAAACACGAGACAGGAAACACGAGACAGGAAACACGAGACAGGAGACACGAGACAGGAGACAGGAGACAGGAGATAGGAGACAGGAGATAGGAGACACGAGACACGAGACACGAGACACGAGACACGAGACACGAGACACGAGACACGAGACACGAGACACGAGACACGAGACACGAGACACGAGACACGAGACACGAGACACGAGACACGAGACACGAGACAAGAGACAAGAGACAAGAGACAAGAGACAAGAGACAAGAGACAAGAGACAAGAGACAAGAGACAAGAGACAAGAGACAAGAGACAAGAGACAAGAGACAAGAGACAAGAGACAAGAGACAAGAGACAAGAGACAAGAGACAAGAGACAAGAGACAAGAGACAAGAGACAAGAGACAAGAGACAAGAGACAAGAGACAAGAGACAAGAGACAAGAGACAAGAGACAAGAGACAAGAGACAAGAGACAAGAGACAAGAGACAAGAGACAAGAGACAAGAGACAAGAGACAAGAGACAAGAGACAAGAGACAAGAGACAAGAGACAAGAGACAAGAGACAAGAGACAAGAGACAAGAGACAAGAGACAAGAGACAAGAGACAAGAGACAAGAGACAAGAGACAAGAGACAAGAGACAAGAGACAAGAGACAAGAGACAAGAGACAAGAGACAAGAGACAAGAGACAAGAGACAAGAGACAAGAGACAAGAGACAAGAGACAAGAGACAAGAGACAAGAGACAAGAGACAAGAGACAAGAGACAAGAGACAAGAGACAAGAGACAAGAGACAAGAGACAAGAGACAAGAGACAAGAGACAAGAGACAAGAGACAAGAGACAAGAGACACGAGACACGAGACACGAGACACGAGACACGAGACACGAGACACGAGACACGAGACACGAGACACGAGGCACGAGACACGAGACACGAGACAGGAAACACGAGACAGGAGACAGGAGACAGGAGACAGGAGACACGAGACAGGAGACACGAGACAGGAGACACGAGACACGAGACAGGAGTCACGAGACAGGAGACACCAGACACGAGGCACGAGACACGAGACAGGAGACACGAGACAGGAGACACGAGACAGGAAACACGAGACAGGAAACACGAGACAGGAGACACGAGACAGGAGACACGAGACAGGAGACACGAGACAAGAGACAGGAGACACGAGACAGGAGACACGAGACAGGAGACACGAGACAGGAGACACGAGACAGGAGACACGAGACAGGAGTCACGAGACACCAGACACGAGACAGGAGACAGGAGACACGACACACGAGACACGAGACAGGAGACACGAGACACGAGACACGAGGCACGAGACACGAGACATGAGACACGAGACAGGAGACAGGAGACACGAGACAGGAGACAGGAGACACGAGACACGAGACAGGAAACACGAGACAGGAAACACGAGACAGGAGACACGAGACAGGAGACAGGAGACAGGAGATAGGAGACAGGAGATAGGAGACAGGAGACACGAGACACGAGACACGAGACACGAGACACGAGACACGAGACACGAGACACGAGACACGAGACACGAGACACGCGAGGGCCGTAAAGGAATAAAGAGGATTATTTCTGATTTTATGTGATAAATAAAACCAAGGTGCAATAAATATTTTATTTATTACCACCGATCCCCTATTTCGTTGGGGTAACTCTAGTTCCGTTTTTATTACACAGGAACGCATAAAAACTAGTATTTGGTACTACAGAATCAATACAATATCAGAATAATACCAATTTATAGGTGATGAGAAGGTTAATTACTAGCGTCAATCATTCAACAGAGATCACCTCACACGAGAAGATCACTGGAGCCCCACTCACCAACCTTACAAAGCTAGATTAGGTCAGGTTCGCTCGTAGGTGAGACCACTTATTGGCAGGAACCTTACGAACTTTAAATCGATTCAGAATGGTCCTGCTGATATCCAACATGTGTTAGTATAGAAGACAGACGAAAAGAAATGTCTAAGGTCCAGGTAGGGTCCGTAATAAGAATCGAGCTATATTTATACATCACCACGGCAATATGACCTATTACTGTATGAAGCTCCCTCGTATCACAATTGCGAATTATCGATCCATGAACCCAGGGGACTGATTTTGGTTCATTTCAGGTTTCAGCCGTCAGCTGAGACCACCGGTGAAAAGTGAGGTTATAATAACCCAAAATTGGCCAAAGTATTTACCACTTTTAAAGGGGATTTTAGAGACAATTTATGTTTTATTTATCTTTCACGGCATCTAAAAATATGTTGGATTGTCGCGGTAGATACGTTAGTGTAGTGCTAACCATACTAGCTGGGAATAGTTTGAGGACTGGGAAGTGGATTCTAACTGGGATTTATAGACCACGGTGGATAGAATATACCGGTGTTCGGATCTTATAAATATATGTCAAATTTTCACGTCTCTGGTGGGTGATTTTTAGAAACGAAAGTAAGATATGATAAGAACAACTAATATTTTTTGATTTTTTTGAAAACTAAGACAATTTTCGTACTATTTTTCAGTATATTCTTATAAAATAATATTTTTCAGACATACCAGTCGTTATTTTTTTTAGCCCACTTTATTTCTCTTTACACAAAAACTAAAATTCAAAGAAATGAAAGTGTTTGTTTCAGCTTCAAAAATTATCCGCTGACATACCTCTTTGTTTACTACCCAGTAGTCCTCGATTCACCTTTGATATTAAACAATCACATTCAGTTTGACTTGTAGTTTAAGTTTTGTGTAATAAAAAATAAAGCAGGCTAAAAAAAATAACTACAATACATCTAGAAAATTACATTTTATAAAGATGTACTAGAAAACAGTAGAGAAATGGCCTTAGTTTTCAAAAAATTCAAAAAATATTAGTTGTTCCGTTGTTCATAACAGATCTAACTTTTGTTTACAAAAATCAGCTGGACCACCAGTGACATGGAAAATTCAACATATATATATAAGATCCGAACACCAGTCTATTCTATCCACCGTGTTTATAGACCACAGGAACCTAACTAGGATACCATAAATAGGATTCCCTAAATTAAGGTATTAATTTACTATTTTTCTCTCAGATTATCTTGGTAATTCTAAACTTAAAATAAACCTGTAACATAGATTTAAGCTTCATATTTGATAATTAACAGGTATTAAATTTATCTGGTAAAAATTAGTTTTAACTTCAAATGGTTTAATTATAAAAAAAATCTTCTAGTTAACAATCACTACTTCGTATTAAATAATTAACACAGATATAAGATTTACCTGGTAAATATGAGTGATCTTTAACTATCTATCTAATCATAAAAACTTCTGAAGTTAAAGATCACTACTTCGTATTAAATAATTAACACAGTTATAAAATTTACCTGGTAAATATGAGTGATCTTTAACTATCTATATAATCATAAAAACTTCTGAAGTTAAAGATCACTGCTTCGTATTTGATATT
>CAUYVT010000071.1:0-25000 GCA_963576565.1 Aspidapion aeneum
TAATAAAATTTAATAACTTTATATAAATTGTATTGAAAATAAATATTTTTTTATACCTTTTTTAAATTTTTTTAAATTTGGTTCATTTTTAATTGACACGTTTAATGTATTGTATTCACTCAAGCCTTTTGAAAATATTGATTTTTGAACAACTGATTTTGATGTAGTGCTTAAATAAAAATCTTCTTTTGTCCGGGTATTGTAAGTATGATAATTATAATTTTGATTTATAAATTGTTTTAAGGAATCTGGTAGTAAATTATTATTAATTTTATAAATAAAAATACAAACATTATAAAATATTAAATTTTTTACATTTAGCCAGTTTAATTTCTTTAACATTGTTTTTATTTTGGTATATTTATCTGCATTTAAAATTATTCTCATTGCACGATTTTGTAAAATTTGTAATTGTTCCAGAATGTCTTCATTAGCTGAATATAAAATAGTTGAGCGATACAAAAAATATGGCAAAATTATTGTGTTGTATACACATTTTTTTGAGAAAAATGATAAAGCTTATTCTTCCTAAATATCCAATTTTTGCTGCTATTTTCGAGATGATATTATCGTAGTATAAATTAAACTTTAATTTTGAGTCTACTATAATTCCTAGATATTTGAATGAATTCACGATTTCCAATTTTTCATTGTTTATTTGAATTTCTAAATTTAATGGATAACTTTTCAAATTTATTGTCATACATTTCGTTTTATTAACATTTAATTTTAATTTGTTTGTATTTAACCAATTTAAAACTAATTTTAAGTCAGAATTTAATAAATTAATAATATGTTCCAACGAATTGCCTTTTAAGTAAATTAACGTATCATCCGCAAACATCTGAATTAAACTATATTTTAAAATGGATGGTAAATCATTTATGTAAAGAATAAATAATAATGGTCCCAATTTACTTCCCTGAGGTACCCCAATTTTGATTTCTTTTTTTGATGATAGTATGTTTATTATTTTAGTACGTTGTTTTCTGTTAAACAAATAATTTTTAAACCATTCCAAAACTTTTCCTCGTAATCCATAGTTATAAAGTTTTTGTAGAAGTCTCTCTCTATCAATTGTTTCAAAGGCCCTTTTAAAATCTAAGAATATCCCAATAACTATTTCATTTGTTTCAAAACACCTCCTCCAATTTTCCACCACATACTGAACGGCAATTTCTGTTGAATATTTTTTTCTAAATCCTGATTGTTGAGCTACTAAAATTTCGTTTTCATCTATAAATTCTAAAAATTGATCGTAAACCACTTCCTCTAATAATTTTTCTATGCCCATAAAACATTAATAGGTCTCATTTCGTCATATTTTTTTGTGTTTTTTATTTTCGGTACAGGGGTTATAGTTGAACATTTTAATTCATCCGGATTTTTTCAAAAATTTACTTTAAATACTCATAATGGCATCCCGTATACGATTTCTGTGAGCATATTACTTTAAATTAAAATTGATAATGATGATGATAACGAAAATGATTATACGTATGTTTTATCGCTCCGCTTGTTTTGTAAAAAGAGTTTTTCCTTTTTTCTTTCTGGGTAATAAATTGTGTAGTATAAAATGGAAAATAATATTTTGTTTACCTCACTTTACTGATAACGGTATTTACAACTTATGATCGGACAAGCTTATCCAATGCACGTATTAACGCTAAAAACTGCATATAACAGATGTGGCTTTACTCGGGCGTTGCGATCTCTGTATTGAGAGATGTTAAAGGAATACGAACAATTCGCGCGCGCTCGCTTAAGCCGCCTCTAGCGGTAGACATGTAGGAATTACAAACTGATAACGGTAATGACGTTCTTCCAGGGTACACGTTTAAAATGTTATACTGATAACGGCAATGACGCTATTCCAGGGTACACGTTTAAAATGTTATACTGATAACGGTAATGGCGCTCTTCCAGGGTACGCGTTTAAAATGTTATTTTATAAAAAAAATAGGAAATAATATTTGTTTTTAACAGACGGCGATACTTGTCTTACACAAATGTTAACAACAAATAGCAACTTCAGCATCAAACTAAATGTAGTGCTTTAGAGTAATATTGGAGGCAATTTTATTTGTACAAGAAAAATAACTAATATACTAAACACTAATTTAATTTTGGATGGTAACATGAAAGGGGTACCCTTTTTCCATAATGACCTAATACTTATACATGTTCTCTGTGTTATTTTGTCTGGTTCAGGCAATTTTTTTTACGCTGCTGCTTGTGCGAGTCGGGCTCAGTGGCGAATCAAGGGGGGGGCAGCGGGGCCTGGTCCTCCCCCCTTCTTGACATAAAACTTATAATTTTTAATTCCAGAAGAAAAATAACCAATGCATTAGCGGCAATTTTTTTTTTGTTAAATTTAACTGATTTTACTCAAATTTTCGTCTGCGGCACATTTTATTCTTATTAAATCCCGCAAAAAAAATATTTTGTGTTTTTTTCCCTCCTTGGCCCCTCCACCCCGGACATCCTGGGTCCGCAACTGGTCGGGCTTAGTGGCAAAGCCATTTTGTTTTAGGATAGTAACATATAAACCACGCATCTTCTTTTAAATGTTTTTTAAATAGTCTTTGTTTTTTGGATCCCATATAACAGGTCTATTCCTGTAATTTTCAAATAGACAATACTTTTTCATCATTCATGGTATTTTTTTTATTTGAAGCGCATTGAACGACGATCGCCTATTGGCTCGTCGCGAATGGCTTGCTGCGCGCTGCGATCATACCTTTTTCACGTCTACATTAGCGAATTGTTCCAGGCACGAGGCTCGTGGCTCGGTAATGAGTACCCGGCTTTATAAATATTTTGTACGTAGTAGCAAAAAGCTAAATAAAATACATTACCACTACTACTACTAATTAGATTCTTCTCGAAAAAAATGGCGCCAAATTTGAGTTGCTAAAAAGTACTAAAAAATTAAGAAAAATACCACCGCGGGCTAAGATTTTGAAAAAAATTCGGAAATAATGGTGCTAAAGTAGAAAGTTTTTGGTAAAAAAGGAAATAAAGTCATGTGAAAATTTTAGGGGCCGGTTCGGTTCGGTTCGGTTTATTATAAATATTTTGTACGTAGTAGCAAAATGCTAAATAAAATACATTACCACTACTACTACTAATTAGATTCTGCTCGAAAAAAATGGCGCCAAATTTGAATTGCTAAAAAGTACAAAAAAAATTAAGAAAAATACCACCGCAGGCTAAGATTTTGAAAAAAATCGGAAATAATGGTGCTAAAGTAGAAAATTTTTCGTAAAAAGGGATAATAAAGTCAAGTGAAAATTTTAAGGGTCGGTTCGGTTCGGTTCGGTTTATTATAAATATTTTGTACGTAGTAGCAAAATGCTAAATAAAATACATTACCACTACTACTACTAATTAGATTCTTCTCGAAAAAAATGGCGCCAAATTTGAATTGCTTAAAAGTACAAAAAAATTAAGAAAAATACCACCGCAGGCTAAGATTTTGAAAAAAAAAATCGGAAATAATGGTGCTAAAGTAGAAAATTTTTCGTAAAAAGGGATAATAAAGTCAAGTGAAAATTTTAAGGGCCGGTTCGGTTCGGTTTGGTTTATTATAAATATTTTGTACGTAGTAGCAAAATGCTAAATAAAATACATTACCACTACTACTACTAATTATATTCTTCTCGGAAAAAATGGCGCTAAATTTGAATTGCTAAAAAGTACTAAAAAATTAAGAAAAATGCCACCGCAGGCTAAGATTTTGAAAAAAAAATCGGAAATAATGGTGCTAAAGTAGAAAATTTTTCGAAAAAAGGGATAATAAAGTCAAGTGAAAATTTTAGGGGCCTCATGATAAATCTTAATTTTGGCGCCCAATGCGCTTGACGCCCGAGGCACCGTAGGTATGTCTACGCTACCCACGCTTAGCTACTACACTGCCATATATCAGTGTTTTTTTTTTGTGTCTTTATCATAATGTGTGTTTTGCGTTTTTGTTTTGTTTTTTTTTAACAGTTTTTGGTCCATTTTGATAAAATTCGAAAAACTGGGAACCCTTTACGTTTTATGGTTCGACTGTCTTCAAAATCTTGCTAAAATCATAAGTAATCTCACCTTAAAGCTATTATCACAATTCCAATGGAAAGCAGAAATGTAGAGGTTCCGCAAGTTAAGGCACATCGTTTTATTGTCATTTTGAAATGCATGAATAATGGTGTTTTACCTGAAAATAAATAAATACTAAATTTAAAAAAAAAACATTTTCACGCAGAATAGGTGCTGATTGAGCAAGATTTAGCAAAAAAAATTCAAAGATCTTTAAAATATTTTTTTATTCGCCCCCTCTCTAGTTTGAATTTGTTTAAAATGGTCCATCTAGATCAATGTTTTCTTCAATTGTTTTATAAATTACAATTTTTTCGGGCTTTATACTTATTATTTGCAGTCATATTAATTGTTCAGTCTTATTAAACAATTTATTAATTCAACAATGTAACCTGGAAAAAAGTATATTCCTACGCATCTGGGACATATCCCTACATATTCTCCATCAAAGTTCCCCTTGAGCTTTGCTAGACATAAAATCCCAAATATCCTAATAATCATTTTTTAGCAATCAATTTTCTCCAAAACTAATTTTTAAAAAATTCAAAATAGAAAAAATACGCTAATTCATTAATCTATATTACAACATTAAGAAAAAAACCTAACTTAACATTTTTAATATAATAAAGACTCTTTTTTTAATTTATTTTTTACTCTAGGTAACTTGTTGATACTTTATAATATTAAGCTTGATTCCCACTTGTACAAAATACCATGCCCTTAAATTTGGTTTTTATTTTTTAAAGCTAAAAAACTCTAAACAAAGATTAGGACAATGGACAATAATTGCCGGACCGCCAATTGAATTTATATTTTTCTACAATAATTAAGCATTGTACGAGAAATCAAAATGTATAAAAAAACTAACTTCTGGGTAGAAGCAGCTTTAGAATATGCGCAAATTTACCAGCCAAAATGCGTAGTACTTTTTTTAAAATTTTTGCACAATTAGTGATTCACTAAACTATTATGGGACAAATGGGTTCAACCATTGAGTTGTATAAGGCCCTGAAAGGGCCTTTAGAGGCGGAAAGATAAGGCATTTTTTATTGACCCTATCCAATTTGGTTTCTAGGGGCGGGTATTTCTTTTACAATAAAAACAGAGATAGACATTATTGAACATGTGAAACGGACAAAGATAGGCTGATTTTGCATAATAATAATACCCTAGATAATATATGGGTACTTTTATCTCTTTCACACTGACGGCATAAGTACGACAGAAAAGCAGCTGGCTATTTTTAATTCACCTGCCGTATTTTGAGTGATTCAATCTGCTAGTCGATTTATACAGGGAAAACTGATAGACAATGTTGTCTAAGTACGGAAATGAATTTTTTTGAATTTCGTGCGGGAATATTACAAAAAGAAATCTTAAAAAAGTTTAAAAACAATTTTAGAAGTAACTATTTGAGTTCAAACATGGTGCGAAATTGTTTTTTGTGCAAAAAAAAATGATGAAAAAACAACATTTCATGGGTAAGTCGTCTTGACGGATAGTTTTTGCTAAAACACGAGAAAGTTCGGTAGCGTCACGATAGATAGTTTTTTCTGCGACCGTGCGATTTTACCCTCACATATTTTGATTCAGAGAGTGTCACTTCCCCGCACTTATAAGATTATTTTTTAATAATAAAAAAAGTTACTTGTTACCATTATTAGTATACTACAATAAAACAAGCTTTTTTCTTGATACCCCCTGTATATATTTTATTTTTCTACTGTTTTGGCTCTTATTTGTTTAGAGTTTTGGTAGCAAAAATTGGACGTTAAACACTTTTTTTTGTGGCCGTCCTGTAAATATAAGATAGTTGGAGATACAAAAATTAATATCTTTAAAACTAGACATAGAAAAAGAAAAATTTTTTTCCTAGTGTGACGCTTAGTTACAAAAATAAGCTGGTGAAGTTTAATTAAAATTCAACGAGCCGTTTTCCAAAAATAAATTAAAAATTATATAAGGGCAAAAAGAATGATTTTTTTTTGAAAAGACCCTATGACTCAACCAAAAGCTATATTATTTTTTTTATGTAATAAAAATATTCTTTGAGCTGTATTTTATGACAAAATATTTAACAAATTGATTTTTGTCATACGGAAAATAGTTTAAAACAGCTAAAGTCAATTTTATTTAGTAAGAAAAAATACCTGCAATAAAAAAATTAATATCTATAAAAGTGGGGGCAACCAAAAAACAAAAATATCTTTTTTCTTTTAATATTATATAAAACTATTAATCTGTGCCAAAATAAAAAGTGCTAGTTTTAAAATTCGCTAATAGTGCAGATTTAAAAAAAATGTTTTTTTGACTATCCCCCGTATATTATTTATTAAATTGACAAGAATGTTATCGTAAGTGACCTTGTCCTTAGACATTTACTAAGTCATTTTTATGAACAATTAATTTTTTTCGGTCAAGATGTAAGAGTTATTATTATTAGAACATACACAAAAACGACCCTTTAACGAACTTTGACCGTTTATATCTCAAAAACTGTACATAGAAAAACTTAACTTTACTTAATTTTTTTTTGTTGCATATCCTACTATAACATACTAAAATTATAGCCAATTCCACCGAGCCAAAAATTTTCCATAAGGCCTGTGTAAACGGGTGCGGTGTTCTTTTGTAAAATATTAAATTTAATTATTATAAACTTTTTTTTAATATGTATTTTAATCTTGGTTAGTATTTTAATAAATAGAAGTTGTTTTACAATTATATTGATTCTAAATTACACAATTGCCCCGCTTGTTTTGCCACATATACCCTATACCCCGCAAAATGAGGCAAAGTCAACTTTTTACAAAAATAAAAGTATGATAAAGTTTCAAATTGCTTAAACTGAAAATTTAAACATTAAGATAATATATCTAGCCAACTTAAATCCAAATGACGATGAAATTGCATATTAATACGAGGGGGGGGTTCGGGGCCCGGGCCTAAGCTTTTTTTAGATATTTTCGACATATTACATGAATGAAAAGATAAAATAGCATAAAACACCTTTTACCTTATTTTTAAAAGTGTTTTTTGCTAAATTGTGGCCTATCGGTAATTAAGAATTTTAAAAGAAAACAATTTTGTGTTCGTGGGTCCGAAGACTATGTTAGCAAGCGCCATTCCCAAACGGAACCTAAAAAAAATACTTCGGCAAAAAAACTAACTTTGACGAAAGACGAAATACACAAATATATAGTGTGTGATGAACACGTTGAACCTGGACGGAGTTTTAAATGTTTAGTTTTAAATGTTAATATTTGGAAAAACATAGATTATTTCGCTATACTTATATACAGGGTCCGGCAGAATGATCTCCCACAATAAAAACGCCATTGTAAATGCTATTTATATTTCATTTTTTTCGGTACACAGTCGAATCTGATTTCTGAAAGTTTCACTCGTGCAGTAACTCTAAAGCGATATTTCTGTAATTTCTTGGTGTATTGCTGCTTTCAATTCGTCAATGGTTCGGGAATAGTGTTCAGATATTCCCAAAGTATCTGGAACTAAAACATGTCTACCAAGTGCGAAGTGAGTACGAAAAGTTCTTTGTGTCGTAATCACAGATTCGTTACCTACTTTTGCTTAATGTCTCGATAACGAAGGCACGAGGGCAAGGTAATGGCAAGCCGCGAGCTACCAACCAACTACGCTAAGCTTCCCCTCTCTTCAGTGATTCAGGCACAGTGGCAGTGCCGGATCCTGTTTAATTAAATGAATAACCGGCAATATTCACTTTACTTTAAAAGGCTTACGTTACATTTTAGCTCACACATATACTATACTATAGTAGTGTGAGCTATGGTGATCCTAATTTTTCCGAGAAAAAAAAAATTGCTCTGATTTCAAAAATTTTTATATATTTTTGCGTTTCAGATGATTTTGAAACTTTTTTGTTGCGCCGTCTGTGTGTCTGTATGTCTGTATGTCTGTATGTAAAATATTAAATTTAATTATTATAAACTTTTTTTTAATATGTATTTTAATCTTGGTTAGTATTTTAATAAATAGAAGTTGTTTTACAATTATATTGATTCTAAATTACACAATTGCCCCGCTTGTTTTGCCACATATACCCTATACCCCGCAAAATGAGGCAAAGTCAACTTTTTACAAAAATAAAAGTATGATAAAGTTTCAAATTGCTTAAACTGAAAATTTAAACATTAAGATAATATATCTAGCCAACTTAAATCCAAATGACGATGAAATTGCATATTAATACGAGGGGGGGTTCGGGGCCCGGGCCTAAGCTTTTTTTAGATATTTTCGACATATTACATGAATGAAAAGATAAAATAGCATAAAACACCTTTTACCTTATTTTTAAAAGTGTTTTTTGCTAAATTGTGGCCTATCGGTAATTAAGAATTTTAAAAGAAAACAATTTTGTGTTCGTGGGTCCGAAGACTATGTTAGCAAGCGCCATTCCCAAACGGAACCTAAAAAAAATACTTCGGCAAAAAAACTAACTTTGACGAAAGACGAAATACACAAATATATAGTGTGTGATGAACACGTTGAACCTGGACGGAGTTTTAAATGTTTAGTTTTAAATGTTAATATTTGGAAAAACATAGATTATTTCGCTATACTTATATACAGGGTCCGGCAGAATGATCTCCCACAATAAAAACGCCATTGTAAATGCTATTTAAATTTCATTTTTTTCGGTACACAGTCGAATCTGATTTCTGAAAGTTTCACTCGTGCAGTAACTCTAAAGCGATATTTCTGTAATTTCTTGGTGTATTGCTGCTTTCAATTCGTCAATGGTTCGGGAATAGTGTTCAGATATTCCCAAAGTATCTGGAACTAAAACATGTCTACCAAGTGCGAAGTGAGTACGAAAAGTTCTTTGTGTCGTAATCACAGATTCGTTACCTACTTTTGCTTAATGTCTCGATAACGAAGGCACGAGGGCAAGGTAATGGCAAGCCGCGAGCTACCAACCAACTACGCTAAGCTTCCCCTCTCTTCAGTGATTCAGGCACAGTGGCAGTGCCGGATCCTGTTTAATTAAATGAATAACCGGCAATATTCACTTTACTTTAAAAGGCTTACGTTACATTTTAGCTCACACATATACTATACTATAGTAGTGTGAGCTATGGTGATCCTAATTTTTCCGAGAAAAAAAAAGTTGCTCTGATTTCAAAAATTTTTATATATTTTTGCGTTTCAGATGATTTTGAAACTTTTTTGTTGCGCCGTCTGTCTGTCTGTATGTCTGTATGTCTGTATGTCTGTATGTCTGTATGTCTGTATGTCTGTATGTCTGTATGTCTGTATGTCTGTATGTCTGTATGTCTGTATGTCTGTATGTCTGTATGTCTGTATGTCTGTATGTCTGTATGTCTGTATGTCTGTATGTCTGTATGTCTGTATGTCTGTATGTCTGTATGTCTGTATGTCTGTATGTCTGTATGTCTGTATGTCTGTATGTCTGTATGTCTGTATGTCTGTATGTCTGTATGTCTGTATGTCTGTAAGTCTGTATGTCTGTATGTCTGTATGTCTGTATGTCTGTATGTCTGTATGTCTGTATGTCTGTATGTCTGTATGTCTGTATGTCTGTATGTCTGTATGTCTGTATGTCTGTATGTCTGTATGTCTGTATGTCTGTATGTCTGTATGTCTGTATGTCTGTATGTCTGTATGTCTGTATGTCTGTATGTCTGTATGTCTGTATGTCTGTATGTCTGTATGTCTGTATGTCTGTATGTCTGTATGTCTGTATGTCTGTATGTCTGTATGTCTGTATGTCTGTATGTCTGTATGTCTGTATGTCTGTATGTCTGTATGTCTGTATGTCTGTATGTCTGTATGTCTGTATGTCTGTATGTCTGTATGTCTGTATGTCTGTATGTCTGTATGTCTGTATGTCTGTATGTCTGTATGTCTGTATGTCTGTATGTCTGTATGTCTGTATGTCTGTATGTCTGTATGTCTGTATGTCTGTATGTCTGTATGTCTGTATGTCTGTATGTCTGTATGTCTGTATGTCTGTATGTCTGTATGTCTGTATGTCTGTATGTCTGTATGTCTGTATGTCTGTATGTCTGTATGTCTGTATGTCTGTATGTCTGTATGTCTGTATGTCTGTATGTCTGTATGTCTGTATGTCTGTATGTCTGTATGTCTGTATGTCTGTATGTCTGTATGTCTGTATGTCTGTATGTCTGTATGTCTGTATGTCTGTATGTCTGTATGTCTGTATGTCTGTATGTCTGTATGTCTGTATGTCTGTATGTCTGTATGTCTGTATGTCTGTATGTCTGTATGTCTGTATGTCTGTATGTCTGTATGTCTGTATGTCTGTATGTCTGTATGTCTGTATGTCTGTATGTCTGTATGTCTGTATGTCTGTATGTCTGTATGTCTGTATGTCTGTATGTCTGTATGTCTGTATGTCTGTATGTCTGTATGTCTGTATGTCTGTATGTCTGTATGTCTGTATGTCTGTATGTCTGTATGTCTGTATGTCTGTATGTCTGTATGTCTGTATGTCTGTATGTCTGTATGTCTGTATGTCTGTATGTCTGTATGTCTGTATGTCTGTATGTCTGTATGTCTGTATGTCTGTATGTCTGTATGTCTGTATGTCTGTATGTCTGTATGTCTGTATGTCTGTATGTCTGTATGTCTGTATGTCTGTATGTCTGTATGTCTGTATGTCTGTATGTCTGTATGTCTGTATGTCTGTATGTCTGTATGTCTGTATGTCTGTATGTCTGTATGTCTGTATGTCTGTATGTCTGTATGTCTGTATGTCTGTATGTCTGTATGTCTGTATGTCTGTATGTCTGTATGTCTGTATGTCTGTATGTCTGTATGTCTGTATGTCTGTATGTCTGTATGTCTGTATGTCTGTATGTCTGTATGTCTGTATGTCTGTATGTCTGTATGTCTGTATGTCTGTATGTCTGTATGTCTGTATGTCTGTATGTCTGTATGTCTGTATGTCTGTATGTCTGTATGTCTGTATGTCTGTATGTCTGTATGTCTGTATGTCTGTATGTCTGTATGTCTGTATGTCTGTATGTCTGTATGTCTGTATGTCTGTATGTCTGTATGTCTGTATGTCTGTATGTCTGTATGTCTGTATGTCTGTATGTCTGTATGTCTGTATGTCTGTATGTCTGTATGTCTGTATGTCTGTATGTCTGTATGTCTGTATGTCTGTATGTCTGTATGTCTGTATGTCTGTATGTCTGTATGTCTGTATGTCTGTATGTCTGTATGTCTGTATGTCTGTATGTCTGTATGTCTGTATGTCTGTATGTCTGTATGTCTGTATGTCTGTATGTCTGTATGTCTGTATGTCTGTATGTCTGTATGTCTGTATGTCTGTATGTCTGTATGTCTGTATGTCTGTATGTCTGTATGTCTGTATGTCTGTATGTCTGTATGTCTGTATGTCTGTATGTCTGTATGTCTGTATGTCTGTATGTCTGTATGTCTGTATGTCTGTATGTCTGTATGTCTGTATGTCTGTATGTCTGTATGTCTGTATGTCTGTATGTCTGTATGTCTGTATGTCTGTATGTCTGTATGTCTGTATGTCTGTATGTCTGTATGTCTGTATGTCTGTATGTCTGTATGTCTGTATGTCTGTATGTCTGTATGTCTGTATGTCTGTATGTCTGTATGTCTGTATGTCTGTATGTCTGTATGTCTGTATGTCTGTATGTCTGTATGTCTGTATGTCTGTATGTCTGTATGTCTGTATGTCTGTATGTCTGTATGTCTGTATGTCTGTATGTCTGTATGTCTGTATGTCTGTATGTCTGTATGTCTGTATGTCTGTATGTCTGTATGTCTGTATGTCTGTATGTCTGTATGTCTGTATGTCTGTATGTCTGTATGTCTGTATGTCTGTATGTCTGTATGTCTGTATGTCTGTATGTCTGTATGTCTGTATGTCTGTATGTCTGTATGTCTGTATGTCTGTATGTCTGTATGTCTGTATGTCTGTATGTCTGTATGTCTGTATGTCTGTATGTCTGTATGTCTGTATGTCTGTATGTCTGTATGTCTGTATGTCTGTATGTCTGTATGTCTGTATGTCTGTATGTCTGTATGTCTGTATGTCTGTATGTCTGTATGTCTGTATGTCTGTATGTCTGTATGTCTGTATGTCTGTATGTCTGTATGTCTGTATGTCTGTATGTCTGTATGTCTGTATGTCTGTATGTCTGTATGTCTGTATGTCTGTATGTCTGTATGTCTGTATGTCTGTATGTCTGTATGTCTGTATGTCTGTATGTCTGTATGTCTGTATGTCTGTATGTCTGTATGTCTGTATGTCTGTATGTCTGTATGTCTGTATGTCTGTATGTCTGTATGTCTGTATGTCTGTATGTCTGTATGTCTGTATGTCTGTATGTCTGTATGTCTGTATGTCTGTATGTCTGTATGTCTGTATGTCTGTATGTCTGTATGTCTGTATGTCTGTATGTCTGTATGTCTGTATGTCTGTATGTCTGTATGTCTGTATGTCTGTATGTCTGTATGTCTGTATGTCTGTATGTCTGTATGTCTGTATGTCTGTATGTCTGTATGTCTGTATGTCTGTATGTCTGTATGTCTGTATGTCTGTATGTCTGTATGTCTGTATGTCTGTATGTCTGTATGTCTGTATGTCTGTATGTCTGTATGTCTGTATGTCTGTATGTCTGTATGTCTGTATGTCTGTATGTCTGTATGTCTGTATGTCTGTATGTCTGTATGTCTGTATGTCTGTATGTCTGTATGTCTGTATGTCTGTATGTCTGTATGTCTGTATGTCTGTATGTCTGTATGTCTGTATGTCTGTATGTCTGTATGTCTGTATGTCTGTATGTCTGTATGTCTGTATGTCTGTATGTCTGTATGTCTGTATGTCTGTATGTCTGTATGTCTGTATGTCTGTATGTCTGTATGTCTGTATGTCTGTATGTCTGTATGTCTGTATGTCTGTATGTCTGTATGTCTGTATGTCTGTATGTCTGTATGTCTGTATGTCTGTATGTCTGTATGTCTGTATGTCTGTATGTCTGTATGTCTGTATGTCTGTATGTCTGTATGTCTGTATGTCTGTATGTCTGTATGTCTGTATGTCTGTATGTCTGTATGTCTGTATGTCTGTATGTCTGTATGTCTGTATGTCTGTATGTCTGTATGTCTGTATGTCTGTATGTCTGTATGTCTGTATGTCTGTATGTCTGTATGTCTGTATGTCTGTATGTCTGTATGTCTGTATGTCTGTATGTCTGTATGTCTGTATGTCTGTATGTCTGTATGTCTGTATGTCTGTATGTCTGTATGTCTGTATGTCTGTATGTCTGTATGTCTGTATGTCTGTATGTCTGTATGTCTGTATGTCTGTATGTCTGTATGTCTGTATGTCTGTATGTCTGTATGTCTGTATGTCTGTATGTCTGTATGTCTGTATGTCTGTATGTCTGTATGTCTGTAT
The DNA here is from genome assembly GCA_963576565.1 of Aspidapion aeneum. Lineage (NCBI taxonomy): Eukaryota > Metazoa > Arthropoda > Insecta > Coleoptera > Brentidae > Aspidapion > Aspidapion aeneum. The sequence continues at coordinate 13,550 of CAUYVT010000071.1, forward strand.
GTCTGTATGTCTGTATGTCTGTATGTCTGTATGTCTGTATGTCTGTATGTCTGTATGTCTGTATGTCTGTATGTCTGTATGTCTGTATGTCTGTATGTCTGTATGTCTGTATGTCTGTATGTCTGTATGTCTGTATGTCTGTATGTCTGTATGTCTGTATGTCTGTATGTCTGTATGTCTGTATGTCTGTATGTCTGTATGTCTGTATGTCTGTATGTCTGTATGTCTGTATGTCTGTATGTCTGTATGTCTGTATGTCTGTATGTCTGTATGTCTGTATGTCTGTATGTCTGTATGTCTGTATGTCTGTATGTCTGTATGTCTGTATGTCTGTATGTCTGTATGTCTGTATGTCTGTATGTCTGTATGTCTGTATGTCTGTATGTCTGTATGTCTGTATGTCTGTATGTCTGTATGTCTGTATGTCTGTATGTCTGTATGTCTGTATGTCTGTATGTCTGTATGTCTGTATGTCTGTATGTCTGTATGTCTGTATGTCTGTATGTCTGTATGTCTGTATGTCTGTATGTCTGTATGTCTGTATGTCTGTATGTCTGTATGTCTGTATGTCTGTATGTCTGTATGTCTGTATGTCTGTATGTCTGTATGTCTGTATGTCTGTATGTCTGTATGTCTGTATGTCTGTATGTCTGTATGTCTGTATGTCTGTATGTCTGTATGTCTGTATGTCTGTATGTCTGTATGTCTGTATGTCTGTATGTCTGTATGTCTGTATGTCTGTATGTCTGTATGTCTGTATGTCTGTATGTCTGTATGTCTGTATGTCTGTATGTCTGTATGTCTGTATGTCTGTATGTCTGTATGTCTGTATGTCTGTATGTCTGTATGTCTGTATGTCTGTATGTCTGTATGTCTGTATGTCTGTATGTCTGTATGTCTGTATGTCTGTATGTCTGTATGTCTGTATGTCTGTATGTCTGTATGTCTGTATGTCTGTATGTCTGTATGTCTGTATGTCTGTATGTCTGTATGTCTGTATGTCTGTATGTCTGTATGTCTGTATGTCTGTATGTCTGTATGTCTGTATGTCTGTATGTCTGTATGTCTGTATGTCTGTATGTCTGTATGTCTGTATGTCTGTATGTCTGTATGTCTGTATGTCTGTATGTCTGTATGTCTGTATGTCTGTATGTCTGTATGTCTGTATGTCTGTATGTCTGTATGTCTGTATGTCTGTATGTCTGTATGTCTGTATGTCTGTATGTCTGTATGTCTGTATGTCTGTATGTCTGTATGTCTGTATGTCTGTATGTCTGTATGTCTGTATGTCTGTATGTCTGTATGTCTGTATGTCTGTATGTCTGTATGTCTGTATGTCTGTATGTCTGTATGTCTGTATGTCTGTATGTCTGTATGTCTGTATGTCTGTATGTCTGTATGTCTGTATGTCTGTATGTCTGTATGTCTGTATGTCTGTATGTCTGTATGTCTGTATGTCTGTATGTCTGTATGTCTGTATGTCTGTATGTCTGTATGTCTGTATGTCTGTATGTCTGTATGTCTGTATGTCTGTATGTCTGTATGTCTGTATGTCTGTATGTCTGTATGTCTGTATGTCTGTATGTCTGTATGTCTGTATGTCTGTATGTCTGTATGTCTGTATGTCTGTATGTCTGTATGTCTGTATGTCTGTATGTCTGTATGTCTGTATGTCTGTATGTCTGTATGTCTGTATGTCTGTATGTCTGTATGTCTGTATGTCTGTATGTCTGTATGTCTGTATGTCTGTATGTCTGTATGTCTGTATGTCTGTATGTCTGTATGTCTGTATGTCTGTATGTCTGTATGTCTGTATGTCTGTATGTCTGTATGTCTGTATGTCTGTATGTCTGTATGTCTGTATGTCTGTATGTCTGTATGTCTGTATGTCTGTATGTCTGTATGTCTGTATGTCTGTATGTCTGTATGTCTGTATGTCTGTATGTCTGTATGTCTGTATGTCTGTATGTCTGTATGTCTGTATGTCTGTATGTCTGTATGTCTGTATGTCTGTATGTCTGTATGTCTGTATGTCTGTATGTCTGTATGTCTGTATGTCTGTATGTCTGTATGTCTGTATGTCTGTATGTCTGATGTCTGTATGTCTGTATGTCTGTATGTCTGTATGTCTGTATGTCTGTATGTCTGTATGTCTGTATGTCTGTATGTCTGTATGTCTGTATGTCTGTATGTCTGTATGTCTGTATGTCTGTATGTCTGTATGTCTGTATGTCTGTATGTCTGTATGTCTGTATGTCTGTATGTCTGTATGTCTGTATGTCTGTATGTCTGTATGTCTGTATGTCTGTATGTCTGTATGTCTGTATGTCTGTATGTCTGTATGTCTGTATGTCTGTATGTCTGTATGTCTGTATGTCTGTATGTCTGTATGTCTGTATGTCTGTATGTCTGTATGTCTGTATGTCTGTATGTCTGTATGTCTGTATGTCTGTATGTCTGTATGTCTGTATGTCTGTATGTCTGTATGTCTGTATGTCTGTATGTCTGTATGTCTGTATGTCTGTATGTCTGTATGTCTGTATGTCTGTATGTCTGTATGTCTGTATGTCTGTATGTCTGTATGTCTGTATGTCTGTATGTCTGTATGTCTGTATGTCTGTATGTCTGTATGTCTGTATGTCTGTATGTCTGTATGTCTGTATGTCTGTATGTCTGTATGTCTGTATGTCTGTATGTCTGTATGTCTGTATGTCTGTATGTCTGTATGTCTGTATGTCTGTATGTCTGTATGTCTGTATGTCTGTATGTCTGTATGTCTGTATGTCTGTATGTCTGTATGTCTGTATGTCTGTATGTCTGTATGTCTGTATGTCTGTATGTCTGTATGTCTGTATGTCTGTATGTCTGTATGTCTGTATGTCTGTATGTCTGTATGTCTGTATGTCTGTATGTCTGTATGTCTGTATGTCTGTATGTCTGTATGTCTGTATGTCTGTATGTCTGTATGTCTGTATGTCTGTATGTCTGTATGTCTGTATGTCTGTATGTCTGTATGTCTGTATGTCTGTATGTCTGTATGTCTGTATGTCTGTATGTCTGTATGTCTGTATGTCTGTATGTCTGTATGTCTGTATGTCTGTATGTCTGTATGTCTGTATGTCTGTATGTCTGTATGTCTGTATGTCTGTATGTCTGTATGTCTGTATGTCTGTATGTCTGTATGTCTGTATGTCTGTATGTCTGTATGTCTGTATGTCTGTATGTCTGTATGTCTGTATGTCTGTATGTCTGTATGTCTGTATGTCTGTATGTCTGTATGTCTGTATGTCTGTATGTCTGTATGTCTGTATGTCTGTATGTCTGTATGTCTGTATGTCTGTATGTCTGTATGTCTGTATGTCTGTATGTCTGTATGTCTGTATGTCTGTATGTCTGTATGTCTGTATGTCTGTATGTCTGTATGTCTGTATGTCTGTATGTCTGTATGTCTGTATGTCTGTATGTCTGTATGTCTGTATGTCTGTATGTCTGTATGTCTGTATGTCTGTATGTCTGTATGTCTGTATGTCTGTATGTCTGTATGTCTGTATGTCTGTATGTCTGTATGTCTGTATGTCTGTATGTCTGTATGTCTGTATGTCTGTATGTCTGTATGTCTGTATGTCTGTATGTCTGTATGTCTGTATGTCTGTATGTCTGTATGTCTGTATGTCTGTATGTCTGTATGTCTGTATGTCTGTATGTCTGTATGTCTGTATGTCTGTATGTCTGTATGTCTGTATGTCTGTATGTCTGTATGTCTGTATGTCTGTATGTCTGTATGTCTGTATGTCTGTATGTCTGTATGTCTGTATGTCTGTATGTCTGTATGTCTGTATGTCTGTATGTCTGTATGTCTGTATGTCTGTATGTCTGTATGTCTGTATGTCTGTATGTCTGTATGTCTGTATGTCTGTATGTCTGTATGTCTGTATGTCTGTATGTCTGTATGTCTGTATGTCTGTATGTCTGTATGTCTGTATGTCTGTATGTCTGTATGTCTGTATGTCTGTATGTCTGTATGTCTGTATGTCTGTATGTCTGTATGTCTGTATGTCTGTATGTCTGTATGTCTGTATGTCTGTATGTCTGTATGTCTGTATGTCTGTATGTCTGTATGTCTGTATGTCTGTATGTCTGTATGTCTGTATGTCTGTATGTCTGTATGTCTGTATGTCTGTATGTCTGTATGTCTGTATGTCTGTATGTCTGTATGTCTGTATGTCTGTATGTCTGTATGTCTGTATGTCTGTATGTCTGTATGTCTGTATGTCTGTATGTCTGTATGTCTGTATGTCTGTATGTCTGTATGTCTGTATGTCTGTATGTCTGTATGTCTGTATGTCTGTATGTCTGTATGTCTGTATGTCTGTATGTCTGTATGTCTGTATGTCTGTATGTCTGTATGTCTGTATGTCTGTATGTCTGTATGTCTGTATGTCTGTATGTCTGTATGTCTGTATGTCTGTATGTCTGTATGTCTGTATGTCTGTATGTCTGTATGTCTGTATGTCTGTATGTCTGTATGTCTGTATGTCTGTATGTCTGTATGTCTGTATGTCTGTATGTCTGTATGTCTGTATGTCTGTATGTCTGTATGTCTGTATGTCTGTATGTCTGTATGTCTGTATGTCTGTATGTCTGTATGTCTGTATGTCTGTATGTCTGTATGTCTGTATGTCTGTATGTCTGTATGTCTGTATGTCTGTATGTCTGTATGTCTGTATGTCTGTATGTCTGTATGTCTGTATGTCTGTATGTCTGTATGTCTGTATGTCTGTATGTCTGTATGTCTGTATGTCTGTATGTCTGTATGTCTGTATGTCTGTATGTCTGTATGTCTGTATGTCTGTATGTCTGTATGTCTGTATGTCTGTATGTCTGTATGTCTGTATGTCTGTATGTCTGTATGTCTGTATGTCTGTATGTCTGTATGTCTGTATGTCTGTATGTCTGTATGTCTGTATGTCTGTATGTCTGTATGTCTGTATGTCTGTATGTCTGTATGTCTGTATGTCTGTATGTCTGTATGTCTGTATGTCTGTATGTCTGTATGTCTGTATGTCTGTATGTCTGTATGTCTGTATGTCTGTATGTCTGTATGTCTGTATGTCTGTATGTCTGTATGTCTGTATGTCTGTATGTCTGTATGTCTGTATGTCTGTATGTCTGTATGTCTGTATGTCTGTATGTCTGTATGTCTGTATGTCTGTATGTCTGTATGTCTGTATGTCTGTATGTCTGTATGTCTGTATGTCTGTATGTCTGTATGTCTGTATGTCTGTATGTCTGTATGTCTGTATGTCTGTATGTCTGTATGTCTGTATGTCTGTATGTCTGTATGTCTGTATGTCTGTATGTCTGTATGTCTGTATGTCTGTATGTCTGTATGTCTGTATGTCTGTATGTCTGTATGTCTGTATGTCTGTATGTCTGTATGTCTGTATGTCTGTATGTCTGTATGTCTGTATGTCTGTATGTCTGTATGTCTGTATGTCTGTATGTCTGTATGTCTGTATGTCTGTATGTCTGTATGTCTGTATGTCTGTATGTCTGTATGTCTGTATGTCTGTATGTCTGTATGTCTGTATGTCTGTATGTCTGTATGTCTGTATGTCTGTATGTCTGTATGTCTGTATGTCTGTATGTCTGTATGTCTGTATGTCTGTATGTCTGTATGTCTGTATGTCTGTATGTCTGTATGTCTGTATGTCTGTATGTCTGTATGTCTGTATGTCTGTATGTCTGTATGTCTGTATGTCTGTATGTCTGTATGTCTGTATGTCTGTATGTCTGTATGTCTGTATGTCTGTATGTCTGTATGTCTGTATGTCTGTATGTCTGTATGTCTGTATGTCTGTATGTCTGTATGTCTGTATGTCTGTATGTCTGTATGTCTGTATGTCTGTATGTCTGTATGTCTGTATGTCTGTATGTCTGTATGTCTGTATGTCTGTATGTCTGTATGTCTGTATGTCTGTATGTCTGTATGTCTGTATGTCTGTATGTCTGTATGTCTGTATGTCTGTATGTCTGTATGTCTGTATGTCTGTATGTCTGTATGTCTGTATGTCTGTATGTCTGTATGTCTGTATGTCTGTATGTCTGTATGTCTGTATGTCTGTATGTCTGTATGTCTGTATGTCTGTATGTCTGTATGTCTGTATGTCTGTATGTCTGTATGTCTGTATGTCTGTATGTCTGTATGTCTGTATGTCTGTATGTCTGTATGTCTGTATGTCTGTATGTCTGTATGTCTGTATGTCTGTATGTCTGTATGTCTGTATGTCTGTATGTCTGTATGTCTGTATGTCTGTATGTCTGTATGTCTGTATGTCTGTATGTCTGTATGTCTGTATGTCTGTATGTCTGTATGTCTGTATGTCTGTATGTCTGTATGTCTGTATGTCTGTATGTCTGTATGTCTGTATGTCTGTATGTCTGTATGTCTGTATGTCTGTATGTCTGTATGTCTGTATGTCTGTATGTCTGTATGTCTGTATGTCTGTATGTCTGTATGTCTGTATGTCTGTATGTCTGTATGTCTGTATGTCTGTATGTCTGTATGTCTGTATGTCTGTATGTCTGTATGTCTGTATGTCTGTATGTCTGTATGTCTGTATGTCTGTATGTCTGTATGTCTGTATGTCTGTATGTCTGTATGTCTGTATGTCTGTATGTCTGTATGTCTGTATGTCTGTATGTCTGTATGTCTGTATGTCTGTATGTCTGTATGTCTGTATGTCTGTATGTCTGTATGTCTGTATGTCTGTATGTCTGTATGTCTGTATGTCTGTATGTCTGTATGTCTGTATGTCTGTATGTCTGTATGTCTGTATGTCTGTATGTCTGTATGTCTGTATGTCTGTATGTCTGTATGTCTGTATGTCTGTATGTCTGTATGTCTGTATGTCTGTATGTCTGTATGTCTGTATGTCTGTATGTCTGTATGTCTGTATGTCTGTATGTCTGTATGTCTGTATGTCTGTATGTCTGTATGTCTGTATGTCTGTATGTCTGTATGTCTGTATGTCTGTATGTCTGTATGTCTGTATGTCTGTATGTCTGTATGTCTGTATGTCTGTATGTCTGTATGTCTGTATGTCTGTATGTCTGTATGTCTGTATGTCTGTATGTCTGTATGTCTGTATGTCTGTATGTCTGTATGTCTGTATGTCTGTATGTCTGTATGTCTGTATGTCTGTATGTCTGTATGTCTGTATGTCTGTATGTCTGTATGTCTGTATGTCTGTATGTCTGTATGTCTGTATGTCTGTATGTCTGTATGTCTGTATGTCTGTATGTCTGTATGTCTGTATGTCTGTATGTCTGTATGTCTGTATGTCTGTATGTCTGTATGTCTGTATGTCTGTATGTCTGTATGTCTGTATGTCTGTATGTCTGTATGTCTGTATGTCTGTATGTCTGTATGTCTGTATGTCTGTATGTCTGTATGTCTGTATGTCTGTATGTCTGTATGTCTGTATGTCTGTATGTCTGTATGTCTGTATGTCTGTATGTCTGTATGTCTGTATGTCTGTATGTCTGTATGTCTGTATGTCTGTATGTCTGTATGTCTGTATGTCTGTATGTCTGTATGTCTGTATGTCTCTATGTCTGTATGTCTCTATGTCTGTATGTCTGTATGTCTGTATGTCTGTATGTCTGTATGTCTGTATGTCTGTATGTCTGTATGTCTGTATGTCTGTATGTCTGTATGTCTGTATGTCTGTATGTCTGTATGTCTGTATGTCTGTATGTCTGTATGTCTGTATGTCTGTATGTCTGTATGTCTGTATGTCTGTATGTCTGTATGTCTGTATGTCTGTATGTCTGTATGTCTGTATGTCTGTATGTCTGTATGTCTGTATGTCTGTATGTCTGTATGTCTGTATGTCTGTATGTCTGTATGTCTGTATGTCTGTATGTCTGTATGTCTGTATGTCTGTATGTCTGTATGTCTGTATGTCTGTATGTCTGTATGTCTGTATGTCTGTATGTCTGTATGTCTGTATGTCTGTATGTCTGTATGTCTGTAACGACCAACGCACATAACTCAAAAACTTCTTGCGTGATTTTAATGAGATTTGGTATCTATGTTGTGCTTTGGTTCTAGATGGTCAATTTTGAAATAAATGAAATTTACCGGACATCAGCCGAAAAAAAGGGTGGGGGTGTAGTTCTGGTAAAAATATTACTTGTGTGCTACTATAGTAAAGGTAACTTGTGCATCAAGATGCATTATAGTTTGTTTTTTACAGTGGTATTACACTGGGGGGGGGGGTGTAATCTCCAACCGGACGCGTCCCCGGTGGTGGATAAGAAGTTATTTCGGCGGTACAATGGCTAAAATATACATTATACATTTATCGTGTGAGCTTAGGCAGACTATTTTACTTTGTTTAGGTTACTTAGACTTACGTATGACTTGTTATTAAATTCAAATCTTAGATTGACGATATAGTTTGTTCCTGAAGTGTCTGTGGTCGACGTCTTCTGTTCCAGCACCTTTACTTTAAGTTTGAGTTGAAAGAATTGCTTTGCTATCTGCTCTACAATGCCTGCAAAATAGTTTAAAAATAGTGACTTTTTTAACCAGTAGAATCACCAGGAAATAATGATTTCTGTGACTATGCGCACTAGCTAAAAACATTTATAACAATTAGTTGCAGCAGCGCAGCTCTCGCGGGCTAGCAAAAATTAAGGAGGAAAAACATTAAATTAATAATGTTGTATTAATAACGGAGACAAAAGACCTTTATTTACCGCGAAAAACTATAAATATTATAATTCCTGCTAAAAATGTCTCCTTGAACCCAGGACTCTATTCAAAGAAGAAGATATTTTTTGACCGGAATATGATACCTGAGATATATTACCTATAAAATATGGGATATAACCTTTCCGCGAACTCCTATAGACCAGATCACATCCATTTTCGTCGATATTGCTGACGTTCATCGATGGACTTTTCATTTTTGGATAAGTAAACGAAAATTGCACATGCAAATTATCGACGCTTTCCAAAAATTCAGTAAAATACCGACCCGTGGCCTTTATTGTTATGTCGTACCTAAACAGATAATTTTGTTTATTATAAAACCGTGTACGTATTCTTTCAGTGCTTGTCTATTTGAGATAAATAATCTCGAAAGATTTTCTCTCAAATTTGATGTCGCGTATGTATTATTAATAAATAGATATCTTTCGGAACAGAAGAAATTAGTAACTACAACTATTGGAGATAAAAGAAAATCTGTCGCAGTCAATAGGAAAATAAAATTAGGATTAATCCTATTAATTGGGCTGAAATGTGGTGAGCGTTTAGCGATAGATAATATTATTTTACGGTTTTCCGCGAAACTAGATCTCCTATCGAAAAAAGTTAAATATACAAGTTATAGGTAATAAAAAAGACGCAAATCAACGAGCGGTGTACAAGAGGCGCGCGAACGGCGCACGAACGGAGTACGAGAGGCACGCGAGCGGGCACTTTTAACAAATTGCAATTTTAACCTTACTAGCCCTCGCAGCAATGGCTAGGGAAGGTATTATTTTCGACAAAAAACATTTTTTTAAGAAAACGCCAAAAATGTGTTATTTGGGTGTACTATTTACATCGTTGGGTACGGGTAGGCCTCGTCAGATGTCTATCAGGGGAAATGAATCGACCCCTGCCCTCCGTAGATTCCAGGTACTCTCCGATCCGGAGAGTTAGCACCTGTATAGGGTCCCTTTCCCAGGGTTACGGGAGAAGACCACATCGATATGAAAGGCGGAGAGAATGGACCTCGGTACGGTGATAATAGCGTAGGTGGCAACCCTTTCTTTTAGGGATAGTATAAAAGACTGCAGCTGTTGCCGTACAGTATGGCGTTGGCTCGTCAAAGGCTAGAGGAGTAAAACATTGATTAAAAATCCTGGTCCTCCAAGTAGGGGGTTGAGGCATTAGACTGATTCTCTAATACTTGTAAAACAAAGCAATTACCAAAAAGCCTAAACAAAGCCTCGAAGCAATGGATGGAAACTCTCGAAGACGAAAAAAGCAAAGACAAAGGACTATAAATATAGCTACATGAAACGTACAGGGACTGAATCAAAAGTTGGACATTATTGCAACCGAAGTGCAGAATTGTAAGATCGATATTATTGCACTCACTGAGGCAAAAAAGATAGGAACAGGTACGAATAGTGTCGGTAATTTTGTCCATATATTCACTGGAGTCTCAAAAGAAAGAAGAGCAGCCAGAGGGGTATCCTTGTTGATAAAGAAAAATCTAAAGAATAAAATTCAGACTACGATTGCATTAGTGAAAACATACTTCGAGTGAACATGAAGATGCTTGGACATAATATAAGCATAATAGCAGTCTACGCACCACCAGATGACGAAAGAGTAGCTACAAAACAAATGTTCTTTGATCAACTTGATGAGACTATCACAAAAATCGGTAATACCATAGAAATAATTATCCAGGTCTAGAGGTTAATAGGTTTAGGACTGAGCGTATTCAAAAGACAATTGAATTTTGCTGACGTTTCGACTATATTTTTAGTCTTCTTCAGAGCTACAAACAAAAAATAGTTCTTATTAAAACATGATAACTACTTAAAAATAGGATTAAAACTTTGTTCTTTCTTTTTTGGTATAAAAATTGATTTTTTTTTTATATAAAATAGGTACCAGAAACCAGAAAAAAACTCTAAATACTGATTTTTCTCTTTACATAAGTAGAATAAGGGATTTAAACGAATATATATACCCTAAACAAAAATTAAACAAAAACAGATTAAAAAAAGAAAAAAAATCAACAAAAAGGATATAATGATAAAATATTTAAAAAATCCAAATAAATAAAAACAAAACATATAAAAAGGACTCATTAGCTTACCTAATCTTTAGTCTTGACGCTTGATAAAACACAACACAAGAGGAACCACACACAACATTTCCAATCAAATGTCATCTTATTAAAATAATAATTTAATCCTAATTTCTAGTCAATTTTCTTTATTTTCTTTTTTAATTCAAAACAATGTATATTGTTAATATGTCAAGTGCTTAACTAGCAATAATGAGAGAATTTTTATCGAACAAGTTTTTTATAATTGTTTTTTATTCGGGTAACGCGCGAAGAAATAAATTATTTTATATGATATCACATTGCGGTGAACTTTAGAATATTGTTATAAATATTATTAAGAAAGTATTAGAAAAAGGACACTGATCTCTCAACTTTTATATATTTTAAGTCAGAATGATTTGAAAACAGTTAAAGGGAAATTTTATTTATTTATTTATTTATGAAAGTTCCTATATGATCTAGTCAAGAACCATATCAAAATGAAAGAAGAAAAGAAGAAGAAAATCTGAGAATTGTAAGAAATAAAAATTTTGAAATCTCTTCCTCCCTTTTCCCTCCATAATATATGTATGTATATATATACATA
>CAUYVT010000071.1:27500-55601 GCA_963576565.1 Aspidapion aeneum
TTGTCTCGTTTGATGTTGTCTCCTTGTTCACCAATATTCCTAAAGATCTAGTCTTGAACATCATTTCCAAAAGATGGACATCTATATCAGCATATACAAATATTTCAAAAAAATTATTTATTCAATTAGTTGAATTTCTATTCTTTTCAAGTTTCTTTACCTACAATAATGAAATCTATATGCAACTTGAGGGTACAGCCATGGGAAACCCAGCGAGCCCATCAATTGCAAACTTAGTGATGGAAGAACTTTTCAATGACAGATTGTATATGTATATGTATATATATATATATATATATATATGTATATATATACATACATATATTATGGAGGGAAAAGGGAGGAAGAGATTTCAAAATTTTTATTTCTTACAATTCTCAGATTTTCTTCTTCTTTTTTTCTTTCATTTTGATATGGTTCTTGACTAGATCATATAGGAAATTTCATAAATAAATAAATAAAATTTCCCTTTAACTGTTTTCAAATCATTCTGACTTAAAATATATAAAAGTTGAGAGATCAGTGTCCTTTTTCTAATACTTTCTTAATAATATTTATAACAATATTCTAAAGTTCACCGCAATGTGATATCATATAAAATAATTTATTTCTTCGCGCGTTACCCGAATTAAAAACAATTATAAAAAACTTGTTCGATAAAAATTCTCTCATTATTGCTAGTTAACCACTTGACATATTAACAATATACATTGTTTTGAATTAAAAAAGAAAATAAAGAAAATTGACTAGAAATTAGGATTAAATTATTATTTTAATAAGATGACATTTGATTGGAAATGTTGTGTGTGGTTCCTCTTGTGTTGTGTTTTATCAAGCGTCAAGACTAAGGATTAGGTAAGCTAATGAGTCCTTTTTATATGTTTTGTTTTTATTTATTTGGATTTTTTAAATATTTTATCATTATATCCTTTTTGTTGATTTTTTTTTCTTTTTTTTAATCTGTTTTTGTTTAATTTTTGTTTAGGGTATATATATTCGTTTAAATCCCTTATTCTACTTATGTAAAGAGAAAAATCAGTATTTAGAGTTTTTTTCTGGTTTCTGGTACCTATTTAATATTTTTAAAAAAATCAATTTTTATACCAAAAAAGAAAGAACAAAGTTTTAATCCTATTTTTAAGTAGTTATCATGTTTTAATAAGAACTATTTTTTGTTTGTAGCTCTGAAGAAGACTAAAAATATAGTCGAAACGTCAGCAAAATTCAATTGTCTTTTGAATACGCTCAGTCCTAAACCTATTAACCTCTAGACCTGGATCTAACCTTAAGGACGATAATTAACTCTCATCAGAAATAATTATGCTTGGCGATTTTAATAGCCGAACTGGTAGGCAAACCCAGAGCAAAGTGATAGGACCATTTTGAGAGGAAGCAACAAATGATAATGGCTTAAGACTGATGCAATTGTGTGAAACCCACAACCTAAAAATAAATAATGGTTTTTTTTAAACTTAAGGATATTCATCGATATACCTGGATTCAGCCAAAAAGAAATCTTAAATCAATTATTGATTATGTCTGTGGACAACACTCGCAATTAAAGTGGTATGATGTGCGAGCACTTCGTGATGTTACCTGTAGATCTGACCACCATCTGGTAAAAGCAAAAATATTATTCCCTTTAAGAAAAACAAATAAGGACGAAAGTATTAGAGAAAATGAAAACCTAGAATGCATCGAAGACAATCAAAAATACAACTTAGAAGTCTAGAAATCGAAAGTACTCAAAGATTTTATCAGAACCGATTAGATGAAAAATTAATAAACACAAATCACTCATTTGAAGAGATATATACAAACATAATAAAATGCTTGAAGGAAGCAAGCAACGAAGCTATTGGGTACCAAGATAATGAAATAACAGGAAGATGTGGTGGACGGACAAAATACAGAACATGGTCAAAGAGAAAAAACGCACATACTTGAAATGGCTCAGTACTAAGGAGCAAAGAGACCTAGAAATCTACAGGGAAACCAGAAGACAGCTAAAAAATTTGATGCGCACAGAAAAAAATGAAATGTTCGAGCGCAAGTGCCACGACATAAACACACACGTAGGAGGTAGGCAGAGTTCTGAAGTATGGAAATTCATTTCTACAGTAAAAAACCCAACAAAAGAAAAAGTAAACATCCAGATAATCAAACCAGAACAATGGACAGAACACTACAAGGGACTGCTGCAGGAGACGAGACCCGAATATCTGGCAGCCTCTCCGAGAAGAGACATAGAAGTACATGGAGAGGAAGTAATCATCGAAAAAGAAATAATAAAGAATAATATTAAAAAACTTAAATCCGGAAAAGCTAGCGGACCTGGGGGAATATATGCTGAAATGCTCAAATATGGATCAGAGAAACTACTCGAAAATCTCACATATATTATTAATCAATGCATAAACGGACATCTAGTACCTAATGATTGAAAAATTGCATTCATATCCTCAATACATAAAAAAGGAAACAAGCTGGATTGCAACAATTACAGAGGAATTTCAGTAACCAGTACTCTAAGTAGATTGTACGGTAGGATTCTTAGAGATCTAATAGAGAATGATTTTCATGAACAAGAAGAAGAAGATCAAAGTGGGTTTCGCGCAGGCAGATCTTGTAGTGATAATGTTTTTTGTCTTAAACAATTAATTGGGAAAAGGAGCGCCAGAAATATAGAGACTCATGTTACCTTTGTGGACCTACAAAAAGCATATGATACCGTTCCAGAAGAAAAATTATGGACAGTTTTAGAGCAAACTAATATCAATCATACATACGTAAAAGCGATAAAATAACTATACAAAGGGTCAAAATCTAAAATTAAAATTGGAAATCGACTTTCAAAAGAATTCCTTGTAACAAAAGGCTTAAGACAGGGATGTTGTATCTCTCCTTAAACTCTAACTCTTTTTAAAGTATATATCGCAGTAGCTCTAAAAAACTGGAAACGTAAAGTGTACGGCATGGGAATACAACTTAACGACCGATTTACCATATACACACTACAGTTTGCTGACGACCAAGTAATTGTGGCTAATGATAAAGAAGACATGGAGTATAGGATGAGAAAGTTAACAGAAGAATACCAAAAATGGGGATTAACAGTGAACGTGGACAAGACACAGTACTTATGTATTGGAAACGAATCCAGTGAGTTAGTACTAGAAAATGAACAAACAATATCTCCATGCAATGAGTATGTATACTTGGGTGTCACATTTGATAAGACAGGAACAGACTGTAAAGAATTGAAAAAAAGAATAGAAAAAGCAAAAAAAGTTATTGGATGTCTTAACAGTATTTTATGGAGCAGAGAGATAAAAAAGAATGTAAAATTTAACATATATGAAACAATGGTCAAAAGCACGCTGTTGTATGGAATAAAGACTTGTCGCGTAACAGAAAAATACAAAAGAAAAATGGAAAGTGTCGAAATGGATGCAATAAGAAGATCAATGAGAATATCTAGAATAGATCACATAAGAAATGAGATCATAAAGAAAGAATGGGAATCGACATAACGGATGACATCACTAAAAGGCAACTGATATGGTACGGCCATGTACAACGGATGAACGACGAAAGTTTACCAAAGCAGGTCCTAGAATGGCAACCAATAGGGCGCAGAAAAAGAGGGCGTCCTAAACTAGAATGGCAACAGTCAATCCAAAGATCAATGAGTCAAAAGAATCTGACAGAGGATGATTGTCAGGATCGAAGGAGGTGGAGAATAGGCGTTGGACAACGTAGAAAAACGTTCTAAACCGACATAGTAGTAGTATTATTTACATCGTCGTGATGTCTGTCTGTGTGTGTGTTTGTGTATGCGGGTGCGGGTGTGCGTGTGTGACGGTGTGTATGTCTCTCCGATTTTTCATAAAATTTTCTGGTAAAATAGTATTCGATACTTTAACGAGCTGATTAGATTTTGCTTAAAATCCATTTATGTTAATGACTGATTTTGATCAAAATCCATTTATGTTAATGACATGAATGAAAACTAAGGATTGATTTTAATATTTAAGGAGCAGAAGTAACAAAGGGGCTAAGTGCCACTTTTCCTAAAAACGAGATTTTTACATAGAAAAGTTCGATGTCCAGTCCATAGACTATATCCTGTCAAACGTGCAAAGTCGCAGGACTACTAATTTCGTAAGCAATCGGGCAAATAGACGGCACTTCCGGCAATTGATCGGTCATTTTCATCATCAATTTTTTAAATATCTCCATTTAACAGTTTTGGCACCTAGCCCCTTTGTTACTTCTGCTCCTCAATTATTTAAAGCCTAAACTGACCCCTATTTCCACACGAAAATATTGCCTAAGTTCTGGAAGCAGTTTAAAAATAAAACAGTGGTAACTATTTTTGCTAAAACATTTTTGGATGGTGTACAAAAAATAAACATGACTATAACAAAATTGGCCAGAAAATAAAGTAAAAGCAGTTTTAAAAATTTTAATTAAAATGCTGCAATATAATTTAAGTTAATACCCGTCTTGTGTCTGCTTTTTTTAATTTTCACCTTTTTCGTACTTCCTTTGGGGTTATATAAAAAATAGTTTATACAAGACTTGCAAACCCTTTTATTTCCTATAACTCTTGTGTTTAAGTTTTTTAGGTCTGGTTTCGGTGAAAACCGTGAAAATCTTTTACCACTCCGAAAGGTTCAACACATGACACCCTTATAACTCAAATTATTTTAGTCTAATTTATTTTTCCAGTTTCCTTTCATTTCATCTTCTATACCTTTTTAAAAGTTACCTGCAATTATTGGCGGTTCTTCGTGGGGGGAGGGGGGTAACGGGGTTACCTCTCTAAGAACCCGAAAAAATATATAAAGTTTAAGGGCGGATAGCTACTACAGGTAAGTTAATGGCTGAAAAAATATAAATTTTTGTTGACTTGCTTTATCAGAAAAGGACTCAAGGAAGAAATCGCCTGTGGAAGAAAGTGCACAGAGAAGAAAGCCCACAGAGGAAAATCTTAAACAATAATAACTCCGCCAAATAAAACACAAAAAAGTAGTATCTACATCTCAATGCACCGAATTCAAATTTGTTTTGCCCGTACACTTAAAAAATTTCGGTTTCCACATTTTTTGTGTCATCGTGAGAAATTGCAACGTTTTTATATTATAAAGACCCCAGATAAGTAAGTTTGATCAAATATACAGATGACTTTTTTATTTTATGTGCCGGTGTAAATATTACCTACCACCTTAGGTTTTTTGATATATGCTCTTAGAATAATTGTGAACCTCGATGTGAATCATCATGAGGTTTTAAAAAAAATTTACTTATAGTTACGAATATTTTCAAAAATTTTCAAAAATCTTAAAATAGTTCACAAGTAATAAAATATTTTCCAGTTTTAAATACTTTGATAAGTTTTTATGAATTTCAATAAAAAAATTTGAAATATTTTCAAAATTCTAAAAAAATATCACTTTTAAATTTTTAAAAATATTTCAAAATTTTACATTTACTATATACAGGGTCTTTCATAACTTAGGAGCTATAGTGCAGCAGGTGATAGAGGAAGTTATTTCTGATAAAAAAAAGTTTATTTACCATTGTGGTCGATCAACACTTATCTGTTTTTAAGGTACAGAATTTTTAAAGATAGGGGAATGGGGGAAAAAGGTAATACAAAAAAAATAAAATTTGTTGCAGTCAAATAAATACTTAGGTATAATGGTGAGCCAAAAAAATATATTATTCCTTTTTTTGATAAAATTACAAGTTAAGTAGAGATAGGCTGTCAAAATAACCTCCACAAATGTATAAAAATCTTTAAAAAAATTTAATTTGTGGTTACTTATTTTTTTTTAAATATCAATTATATTTTATTAATATGACTCCGTAGAAGCTTATTTTTATTAACAAAAAATATCAAGAAAAGCATTACCGAGCCGAACCGAACCGAGCCTCGAACAATTCGCTAATGTAGACGTGAAAAAGGTATGATCGCGAGCCCGCAACAAGCCATTCGCGACGAGCCAGTAGGCGGTGGTCGTTCAATGCGCTTCAAATAAAAAAAATACCATGAATGATGAAAAAGTATTGTCGATTTGAAAATTACAGGAATAGACCTGTTATATGGGATCCAAAGAACAAAGGCTATTTAAAAAACATTTAAAAGAAGATGCAAAACAAAATGGCTTTGCCAGTAAGCCCGGCCAGTGGCGGATCCAGGATGTTCGGGGGGGGGGGGGGGCCAAGAAGGAAAAAAAAACACAAAACAATTTTTTTGCGGGATTTAATAAGAATTACCTTTAAAGTTTACCACTATGTGCAAACAAAATGTGCCGCAGGCGAAAATTTGAGCAAAATCAGTTAAATTTTAATTTAAAAAAAAAAATATTTTAGCGTATATTTTTGAAAAATTTTATATTTGGCAAAAATTTTCGGCTTATGCATTGGTTATTTTTTTTCTGGAACTAAAAATTATAAGCTTTATGTCAAGGAGGGGGAAGGGCCATTCCTAATTTTTTTTATAAAATAACATTTTTTACGCGACCCTGGTAGAGTGTTATCAGTTTGTAATTCCTAAATATGTATCGGTAGAGGCGCCTTAAGCGAGCGCTCGCGAATTGTTCGTATTCCTTCAATATCTCTCAATACAGAGATCGCAACGCCCGAGTAAAACCACATCTGTTATATGCAGGTTTTAGCGTTAATACGTGCATTGGTTAAGCTTGTCCGATCGTAAGTTGTAATTACCGTTGTCGGTATAGTGAGGTAAATAAAATATATTTTTTTTTTCCATTTTATACATATTTTATGTATAAAATTTCTTGTGCAAGTAAAATTGCTTTCAATATTGCTCTAAGGTTTTATGCTAAAGTTGCTATTTATTGCTACTATCTGTGGAAGACTGGCCCCCCAAACATCATACTCCGTTATCATAAGTTTGCATCCACTAAAACAAGGTAACTTAATGTATCATACGAATTTAATATTATATTGCCCTTTAAGTCTAGTTTAATGTTTATATATATAAGTATGTATCGCCGTTTGTTAAAAGCAAATATTATTCCTAATTTTTTTAGAAAATAAAATGTTATATGCGTACCCTGGTAGAGTGTCATTACCGCTTTAAGCGAGCGCGCGTGAATTGTTCTTATCCCTTCAACATCTCAATACAGATCGCAACGCATGAGTAAAGCCACATCCGTTCTGTGCAGTTTTTGGCGTTAATACGTGCATAGGTTAGCTTGTCCAATTATAAGTGGTAATTACCGTTATCAGTATAGTGAGGTAAACAAAATATATTTATTTTCCAATTTAGACTACGAAATTTATTACCCAGAAAGAACAAAACAAAAACTCTTTTTACAAAACAAGCGGAGCGATAATAAATACGTATAATCATTTCCGTTATCATCATCATTATCAGTTTTAATTTAAAGTAATATACCCACAGAAAACGTATACGGGATGCCATTATGAGTATTTAAAGTCAATTTTTGAAAAAATCCTTGGACACATTATTTTTATTTTCTTAAAATATTTATATCTATCGACACTTAGTTGGGGTAGCTTTGACATCTAGACTTTAGAGAGGGAAAGTGGGTCAAGTGATACATTGTTTAAAAGAGTTTTTTTCATTCTTTTACAGCATTGATATTATTTCAATAATTAATAGATTAGTTTTTGAGATATTCGCAATTTAGGAAAAAAATTAGGACTGACAGTTTACTATTTTCTTACAAGTAAACTATTACAAATAGGTTTAGCAATTTTTTTTTAAATGTTTTTTTTTTTATTTAAAAAATTTATTTATGTAGGTAAACTTTTTCAAGAGATGTGTATTTATGTCTCAAATTTAGTGGGTACTTTGTTTTAATTTAAAGTTTCGACACATTAGCGAATAGATCGCGCTCGTTGATCTAGGCTCGTGGTTCGTTAATGAGTACCCGGCTTTAATTTTAATATTGCATTATAAAAGTTTATTCCAAAGAAATAGTTTTTTTTGAATTGCCCACATAATTTTTTTTAAAAATATTTTTATCTTCACTGCTTGCTCTTGTTCTAATAGATACATGACTTTTAAAAAGTTATTATCAGAAAAGTGTAAAAATCGCCAACTTTACTGCTCTGTATCTCGAGAAAGTTGCCCTAAGGCCGCTAAAGTTACATACCTTATATACTACCCTATTTTTGTTAGCAAAATTAAGATGATCAAGTAACCTGTAACAATAGGTACCATTCTAAATCTAAAGACTTACATTTATTTCATTATGATTTTTCTATAGGTCAAAACTTTTCCTTGTTTGATTTCCCTGTGCGCTGTCATACTATATGATATGAGCTTTTATCCTTGCGCGCTTTTTTAGTGTGCGCTTTTTCTATGTAGCATTTTTTCCTGTGCGCATATTTCCTTTTCGCTTTTTTTCTGTACATTTATTTACGGTCACCGTTTCACCATTACCCCCCCCCCCCCCCCTCCACAGACTTTTGGTCCAGAACCGCCCTGGCATCTATAACAGCTAACCACTTACCCAAAATTACTAGAGTAATTAACAAAACATTTTCCAAAAAATATAAGAAAGTCTTCATACGATCCTCCCGTAACCTGTGAACTGGCTTTAGCCAGGTTAAGAACCAAATCGTCTGGATAAAATTGATGAGTATTAAAAACTGTGTAATGACAGTCAGCTGCTTTAAGTATGTTAAGCCAGACTTTTTCTCCATACTCCAACTAAAGATAGATTTAATAGGTTTGAGAACGTATTGATCTAATACAGGCACACAGTGGCGCACATACAAATTTACTTCAGGGGGATTTTAGAGGAGCAAGTTTAGACATAAATAATATCTGAATAATTAAAAAAATACATTTTATTGAAATGGGAGTACTAATAAAATATTTATTGAAACTTAAGGTAAGCCGCCCTAATTTCGTCACTTTGTCTAGTAGTAGGCTTAAGCGGCTGCTGGACCACTTTTGAGGAGGGAATGACCTTTATTGACCTTGATGGTCGTTGCCTTGTTTTATGTAGAGACAAATAGTCTGAGTAGTATTTTCGACCTTGAAAAGTTGTGAAGGTCATTATGTTGACCTTGAATGACCTTGACGATCGTTGCGTTTTTATATGTATAGACGAATAGTCCGAGTAGTATTTTTGAACCTGAACGACCTTGACCTTGTCTGACCTTAAGCACAAAAAATACCTCTATCTTTGACTCTGATTTGTTTTACACTTTTGAAAGATTTACATTATCCCCACCCTAATAATTGTATTTAAACATATAAAAAGGAAAAACAAACCCACTTGAAGTATTAGTAGATTTCTGTATCTCAACGTGTCAAATCACTCTCTAAAATAAAAATAAAGAAAAAATAGTTTAATTTGTGGAAAAACAATAATTTAAAGGTAATAATATGGATATGTCAAAAACCAAACTTGAACAAATAAATTTTGAAATAAACAATGAAGCAAAACTTCAATTAAAATCTTTAGATTCATTAAAAGTTTGATTGATACCCCTTTTGGAAAATCTGTTTTAATAACATTGGCTGAAGATGCTGATGTATTTAAAACGTTTTTACCAAAACGTGTGCTTAAATCAATAGATGATGATTTTGTCGATCTAGTTAATAAAAGTAATCAAAAATATACTCTAACCTATCTGGGGCAAAGTGAACCCACATACATCGGTGCAAAACGTAAATCCATATTTGAATTTGGAATATACTAAATTACCTTAAAATTATTGTGTGTTAAAATATTATTCTTAAAGTATTAAAAATATGAATCGTTTGGAAGCACAAATTCACGATTTACGATTCTGGTTATTTGAGAAGTCGGACGAACTGATGGAGGGTGACCCTTCACTAAAAGATGTAGTTAGAGCAAATTATTTTATGGATGGTGTCATTCAATGCCAAATGTTTTTTATGGGTACCCAAACACTTCAAGAGTTTTGTAAAAGTATGAGATGGCTGAATTTATTGTATCTTGTCTGTCCTGTCTGTCCTGTCTGTCCTGTCTGTCCTGTCTGTCCTGTCTGTCCTGTCTGTCCTGTCTGTCCTGTCTCTCCTGTCTGTCCTGTCTGTCCTGTCTGTCCTGTCTGTCCTGTCTGTCCTGTCTGTCCTGTCTGTCCTGTCTGTCCTGTCTGTCCTGTCTGTCCTGTCTGTCCTGTCTGTCCTGTCTGTCCTGTCTGTCCTGTCTGTCCTGTCTGTCCTGTCTGTCCTGTCTGTCCTGTCTGT
This sequence comes from Aspidapion aeneum, assembly GCA_963576565.1. Lineage (NCBI taxonomy): Eukaryota > Metazoa > Arthropoda > Insecta > Coleoptera > Brentidae > Aspidapion > Aspidapion aeneum. Next base: position 37,729 of record CAUYVT010000071.1, read on the forward strand.
CCTGTCTGTCCTGTCTGTCCTGTCTGTCCTGTCTGTCCTGTCTGTCCTGTCTGTCCTGTCTGTCCTGTCTGTCCTGTCTGTCCTGTCTGTCCTGTCTGTCCTGTCTGTCCTGTCTGTCCTGTCTGTCCTGTCTGTCCTGTCTGTCCTGTCTGTCCTGTCTGTCCTGTCTGTCCTGTCTGTCCTGTCTGTCCTGTCTGTCCTGTCTGTCCTGTCTGTCCTGTCTGTCCTGTCTGTCCTGTCTGTCCTGTCTGTCCTGTCTGTCCTGTCTGTCCTGTCTGTCCTGTCTGTCCTGTCTGTCCTGTCTGTCCTGTCTGTCCTGTCTGTCCTGTCTGTCCTGTCTGTCCTGTCTGTCCTGTCTGTCCTGTCTGTCCTGTCTGTCCTGTCTGTCCTGTCTGTCCTGTCTGTCCTGTCTGTCCTGTCTGTCCTGTCTGTCCTGTCTGTCCTGTCTGTCCTGTCTGTCCTGTCTGTCCTGTCTGTCCTGTCTGTCCTGTCTGTCCTGTCTGTCCTGTCTGTCCTGTCTGTCCTGTCTGTCCTGTCTGTCCTGTCTGTCCTGTCTGTCCTGTCTGTCCTGTCTGTCCTGTCTGTCCTGTCTGTCCTGTCTGTCCTGTCTGTCCTGTCTGTCCTGTCTGTCCTGTCTGTCCTGTCTGTCCTGTCTGTCCTGTCTGTCCTGTCTGTCCTGTCTGTCCTGTCTGTCCTGTCTGTCCTGTCTGTCCTGTCTGTCCTGTCTGTCCTGTCTGTCCTGTCTGTCCTGTCTGTCCTGTCTGTCCTGTCTGTCCTGTCTGTCCTGTCTGTCCTGTCTGTCCTGTCTGTCCTGTCTGTCCTGTCTGTCCTGTCTGTCCTGTCTGTCCTGTCTGTCCTGTCTGTCCTGTCTGTCCTGTCTGTCCTGTCTGTCCTGTCTGTCCTGTCTGTCCTGTCTGTCCTGTCTGTCCTGTCTGTCCTGTCTGTCCTGTCTGTCCTGTCTGTCCTGTCTGTCCTGTCTGTCCTGTCTGTCCTGTCTGTCCTGTCTGTCCTGTCTGTCCTGTCTGTCCTGTCTGTCCTGTCTGTCCTGTCTGTCCTGTCTGTCCTGTCTGTCCTGTCTGTCCTGTCTGTCCTGTCTGTCCTGTCTGTCCTGTCTGTCCTGTCTGTCCTGTCTGTCCTGTCTGTCCTGTCTGTCCTGTCTGTCCTGTCTGTCCTGTCTGTCCTGTCTGTCCTGTCTGTCCTGTCTGTCCTGTCTGTCCTGTCTGTCCTGTCTGTCCTGTCTGTCCTGTCTGTCCTGTCTGTCCTGTCTGTCCTGTCTGTCCTGTCTGTCCTGTCTGTCCTGTCTGTCCTGTCTGTCCTGTCTGTCCTGTCTGTCCTGTCTGTCCTGTCTGTCCTGTCTGTCCTGTCTGTCCTGTCTGTCCTGTCTGTCCTGTCTGTCCTGTCTGTCCTGTCTGTCCTGTCTGTCCTGTCTGTCCTGTCTGTCCTGTCTGTCCTGTCTGTCCTGTCTGTCCTGTCTGTCCTGTCTGTCCTGTCTGTCCTGTCTGTCCTGTCTGTCCTGTCTGTCCTGTCTGTCCTGTCTGTCCTGTCTGTCCTGTCTGTCCTGTCTGTCCTGTCTGTCCTGTCTGTCCTGTCTGTCCTGTCTGTCCTGTCTGTCCTGTCTGTCCTGTCTGTCCTGTCTGTCCTGTCTGTCCTGTCTGTCCTGTCTGTCCTGTCTGTCCTGTCTGTCCTGTCTGTCCTGTCTGTCCTGTCTGTCCTGTCTGTCCTGTCTGTCCTGTCTGTCCTGTCTGTCCTGTCTGTCCTGTCTGTCCTGTCTGTCCTGTCTGTCCTGTCTGTCCTGTCTGTCCTGTCTGTCCTGTCTGTCCTGTCTGTCCTGTCTGTCCTGTCTGTCCTGTCTGTCCTGTCTGTCCTGTCTGTCCTGTCTGTCCTGTCTGTCCTGTCTGTCCTGTCTGTCCTGTCTGTCCTGTCTGTCCTGTCTGTCCTGTCTGTCCTGTCTGTCCTGTCTGTCCTGTCTGTCCTGTCTGTCCTGTCTGTCCTGTCTGTCCTGTCTGTCCTGTCTGTCCTGTCTGTCCTGTCTGTCCTGTCTGTCCTGTCTGTCCTGTCTGTCCTGTCTGTCCTGTCTGTCCTGTCTGTCCTGTCTGTCCTGTCTGTCCTGTCTGTCCTGTCTGTCCTGTCTGTCCTGTCTGTCCTGTCTGTCCTGTCTGTCCTGTCTGTCCTGTCTGTCCTGTCTGTCCTGTCTGTCCTGTCTGTCCTGTCTGTCCTGTCTGTCCTGTCTGTCCTGTCTGTCCTGTCTGTCCTGTCTGTCCTGTCTGTCCTGTCTGTCCTGTCTGTCCTGTCTGTCCTGTCTGTCCTGTCTGTCCTGTCTGTCCTGTCTGTCCTGTCTGTCCTGTCTGTCCTGTCTGTCCTGTCTGTCCTGTCTGTCCTGTCTGTCCTGTCTGTCCTGTCTGTCCTGTCTGTCCTGTCTGTCCTGTCTGTCCTGTCTGTCCTGTCTGTCCTGTCTGTCCTGTCTGTCCTGTCTGTCCTGTCTGTCCTGTCTGTCCTGTCTGTCCTGTCTGTCCTGTCTGTCCTGTCTGTCCTGTCTGTCCTGTCTGTCCTGTCTGTCCTGTCTGTCCTGTCTGTCCTGTCTGTCCTGTCTGTCCTGTCTGTCCTGTCTGTCCTGTCTGTCCTGTCTGTCCTGTCTGTCCTGTCTGTCCTGTCTGTCCTGTCTGTCCTGTCTGTCCTGTCTGTCCTGTCTGTCCTGTCTGTCCTGTCTGTCCTGTCTGTCCTGTCTGTCCTGTCTGTCCTGTCTGTCCTGTCTGTCCTGTCTGTCCTGTCTGTCCTGTCTGTCCTGTCTGTCCTGTCTGTCCTGTCTGTCCTGTCTGTCCTGTCTGTCCTGTCTGTCCTGTCTGTCCTGTCTGTCCTGTCTGTCCTGTCTGTCCTGTCTGTCCTGTCTGTCCTGTCTGTCCTGTCTGTCCTGTCTGTCCTGTCTGTCCTGTCTGTCCTGTCTGTCCTGTCTGTCCTGTCTGTCCTGTCTGTCCTGTCTGTCCTGTCTGTCCTGTCTGTCCTGTCTGTCCTGTCTGTCCTGTCTGTCCTGTCTGTCCTGTCTGTCCTGTCTGTCCTGTCTGTCCTGTCTGTCCTGTCTGTCCTGTCTGTCCTGTCTGTCCTGTCTGTCCTGTCTGTCCTGTCTGTCCTGTCTGTCCTGTCTGTCCTGTCTGTCCTGTCTGTCCTGTCTGTCCTGTCTGTCCTGTCTGTCCTGTCTGTCCTGTCTGTCCTGTCTGTCCTGTCTGTCCTGTCTGTCCTGTCTGTCCTGTCTGTCCTGTCTGTCCTGTCTGTCCTGTCTGTCCTGTCTGTCCTGTCTGTCCTGTCTGTCCTGTCTGTCCTGTCTGTCCTGTCTGTCCTGTCTGTCCTGTCTGTCCTGTCTGTCCTGTCTGTCCTGTCTGTCCTGTCTGTCCTGTCTGTCCTGTCTGTCCTGTCTGTCCTGTCTGTCCTGTCTGTCCTGTCTGTCCTGTCTGTCCTGTCTGTCCTGTCTGTCCTGTCTGTCCTGTCTGTCCTGTCTGTCCTGTCTGTCCTGTCTGTCCTGTCTGTCCTGTCTGTCCTGTCTGTCCTGTCTGTCCTGTCTGTCCTGTCTGTCCTGTCTGTCCTGTCTGTCCTGTCTGTCCTGTCTGTCCTGTCTGTCCTGTCTGTCCTGTCTGTCCTGTCTGTCCTGTCTGTCCTGTCTGTCCTGTCTGTCCTGTCTGTCCTGTCTGTCCTGTCTGTCCTGTCTGTCCTGTCTGTCCTGTCTGTCCTGTCTGTCCTGTCTGTCCTGTCTGTCCTGTCTGTCCTGTCTGTCCTGTCTGTCCTGTCTGTCCTGTCTGTCCTGTCTGTCCTGTCTGTCCTGTCTGTCCTGTCTGTCCTGTCTGTCCTGTCTGTCCTGTCTGTCCTGTCTGTCCTGTCTGTCCTGTCTGTCCTGTCTGTCCTGTCTGTCCTGTCTGTCCTGTCTGTCCTGTCTGTCCTGTCTGTCCTGTCTGTCCTGTCTGTCCTGTCTGTCCTGTCTGTCCTGTCTGTCCTGTCTGTCCTGTCTGTCCTGTCTGTCCTGTCTGTCCTGTCTGTCCTGTCTGTCCTGTCTGTCCTGTCTGTCCTGTCTGTCCTGTCTGTCCTGTCTGTCCTGTCTGTCCTGTCTGTCCTGTCTGTCCTGTCTGTCCTGTCTGTCCTGTCTGTCCTGTCTGTCCTGTCTGTCCTGTCTGTCCTGTCTGTCCTGTCTGTCCTGTCTGTCCTGTCTGTCCTGTCTGTCCTGTCTGTCCTGTCTGTCCTGTCTGTCCTGTCTGTCCTGTCTGTCCTGTCTGTCCTGTCTGTCCTGTCTGTCCTGTCTGTCCTGTCTGTCCTGTCTGTCCTGTCTGTCCTGTCTGTCCTGTCTGTCCTGTCTGTCCTGTCTGTCCTGTCTGTCCTGTCTGTCCTGTCTGTCCTGTCTGTCCTGTCTGTCCTGTCTGTCCTGTCTGTCCTGTCTGTCCTGTCTGTCCTGTCTGTCCTGTCTGTCCTGTCTGTCCTGTCTGTCCTGTCTGTCCTGTCTGTCCTGTCTGTCCTGTCTGTCCTGTCTGTCCTGTCTGTCCTGTCTGTCCTGTCTGTCCTGTCTGTCCTGTCTGTCCTGTCTGTCCTGTCTGTCCTGTCTGTCCTGTCTGTCCTGTCTGTCCTGTCTGTCCTGTCTGTCCTGTCTGTCCTGTCTGTCCTGTCTGTCCTGTCTGTCCTGTCTGTCCTGTCTGTCCTGTCTGTCCTGTCTGTCCTGTCTGTCCTGTCTGTCCTGTCTGTCCTGTCTGTCCTGTCTGTCCTGTCTGTCCTGTCTGTCCTGTCTGTCCTGTCTGTCCTGTCTGTCCTGTCTGTCCTGTCTGTCCTGTCTGTCCTGTCTGTCCTGTCTGTCCTGTCTGTCCTGTCTGTCCTGTCTGTCCTGTCTGTCCTGTCTGTCCTGTCTGTCCTGTCTGTCCTGTCTGTCCTGTCTGTCCTGTCTGTCCTGTCTGTCCTGTCTGTCCTGTCTGTCCTGTCTGTCCTGTCTGTCCTGTCTGTCCTGTCTGTCCTGTCTGTCCTGTCTGTCCTGTCTGTCCTGTCTGTCCTGTCTGTCCTGTCTGTCCTGTCTGTCCTGTCTGTCCTGTCTGTCCTGTCTGTCCTGTCTGTCCTGTCTGTCCTGTCTGTCCTGTCTGTCCTGTCTGTCCTGTCTGTCCTGTCTGTCCTGTCTGTCCTGTCTGTCCTGTCTGTCCTGTCTGTCCTGTCTGTCCTGTCTGTCCTGTCTGTCCTGTCTGTCCTGTCTGTCCTGTCTGTCCTGTCTGTCCTGTCTGTCCTGTCTGTCCTGTCTGTCTGTCCTGTCTGTCTGTCTGTCCTGTCTGTCCTGTCTGTCTGTCTGTCTGTCCTGTCTGTCCTGTCTGTCCTGTCTGTCCTGTCTGTCCTGTCTGTCCTGTCTGTCCTGTCTGTCCTGTCTGTCCTGTCTGTCCTGTCTGTCCTGTCTGTCCTGTCTGTCCTGTCTGTCCTGTCTGTCCTGTCTGTCCTGTCTGTCCTGTCTGTCCTGTCTGTCCTGTCTGTCCTGTCTGTCCTGTCTGTCCTGTCTGTCCTGTCTGTCCTGTCTGTCCTGTCTGTCCTGTCTGTCCTGTCTGTCCTGTCTGTCCTGTCTGTCCTGTCTGTCCTGTCTGTCCTGTCTGTCCTGTCTGTCCTGTCTGTCCTGTCTGTCCTGTCTGTCCTGTCTGTCCTGTCTGTCCTGTCTGTCTGTCTGTCCTGTCTGTCCTGTCTGTCCTGTCTGTCCTGTCTGTCCTGTCTGTCCTGTCTGTCCTGTCTGTCCTGTCTGTCCTGTCTGTCCTGTCTGTCCTGTCTGTCCTGTCTGTCCTGTCTGTCCTGTCTGTCCTGTCTGTCCTGTCTGTCCTGTCTGTCCTGTCTGTCCTGTCTGTCCTGTCTGTCCTGTCTGTCCTGTCTGTCCTGTCTGTCCTGTCTGTCCTGTCTGTCCTGTCTGTCCTGTCTGTCCTGTCTGTCCTGTCTGTCCTGTCTGTCCTGTCTGTCCTGTCTGTCCTGTCTGTCCTGTCTGTCCTGTCTGTCCTGTCTGTCCTGTCTGTCCTGTCTGTCCTGTCTGTCCTGTCTGTCCTGTCTGTCCTGTCTGTCCTGTCTGTCCTGTCTGTCCTGTCTGTCCTGTCTGTCCTGTCTGTCCTGTCTTCTGTCTTTCCTGTCTGTCCTGTCTGTCCTGTCTGTCCTGTCTGTCCTGTCTGTCCTGTCTGTCCTGTCTGTCCTGTCTGTCCTGTCTGTCCTGTCTGTCCTGTCTGTCCTGTCTGTCCTGTCTGTCCTGTCTGTCCTGTCTGTCCTGTCTGTCCTGTCTGTCCTGTCTGTCCTGTCTGTCCTGTCTGTCCTGTCTGTCCTGTCTGTCCTGTCTGTCCTGTCTGTCCCTGTCTGTCCTGTCTGTCCTGTCTGTCCTGTCTGTCCTGTCTGTCCTGTCTGTCCTGTCTGTCCTGTCTGTCCTGTCTGTCTGTCTGTCTGTCTGTCCTGTCTGTCCTGTCTGTCCTGTCTGTCCTGTCTGTCCTGTCTGTCCTGTCTGTCCTGTCTGTCCTGTCTGTCCTGTCTGTCCTGTCTGTCCTGTCTGTCCTGTCTGTCCTGTCTGTCCTGTCTGTCCTGTCTGTCCTGTCTGTCCTGTCTGTCCTGTCTGTCCTGTCTGTCCTGTCTGTCCTGTCTGTCCTGTCTGTCCTGTCTGTCCTGTCTGTCCTGTCTGTCCTGTCTGTCCTGTCTGTCCTGTCTGTCCTGTCTGTCCTGTCTGTCCTGTCTGTCCTGTCTGTCCTGTCTGTCCTGTCTGTCCTGTCTGTCCTGTCTGTCCTGTCTGTCCTGTCTGTCCTGTCTGTCCTGTCTGTCCTGTCTGTCCTGTCTGTCCTGTCTGTCCTGTCTGTCCTGTCTGTCCGTCTGTCCTGTCTGTCCTGTCTGTCCTGTCTGTCCTGTCTGTCCTGTCTGTCCTGTCTGTCCTGTCTGTCCTGTCTGTCCTGTCTGTCCTGTCTGTCCTGTCTGTCCTGTCTGTCCTGTCTGTCCTGTCTGTCTGTCTGTCCTGTCTGTCCTGTCTGTCCTGTCTGTCCTGTCTGTCCTGTCTGTCCTGTCTGTCCTGTCTGTCCTGTCTGTCCTGTCTGTCCTGTCTGTCCTGTCTGTCCTGTCTGTCCTGTCTGTCCTGTCTGTCCTGTCTGTCCTGTCTGTCCTGTCTGTCCTGTCTGTCCTGTCTGTCCTGTCTGTCCTGTCTGTCCTGTCTGTCCTGTCTGTCCTGTCTGTCCTGTCTGTCCTGTCTGTCCTGTCTGTCCTGTCTGTCCTGTCTGTCCTGTCTGTCCTGTCTGTCCTGTCTGTCCTGTCTGTCCTGTCTGTCCTGTCTGTCCTGTCTGTCCTGTCTGTCCTGTCTGTCCTGTCTGTCCTGTCTGTCCTGTCTGTCCTGTCTGTCCTGTCTGTCCTGTCTGTCCTGTCTGTCCTGTCTGTCCTGTCTGTCCTGTCTGTCCTGTCTGTCCTGTCTGTCCTGTCTGTCCTGTCTGTCCTGTCTGTCCTGTCTGTCCTGTCTGTCCTGTCTGTCCTGTCTGTCCTGTCTGTCCTGTCTGTCCTGTCTGTCCTGTCTGTCCTGTCTGTCCTGTCTGTCCTGTCTGTCCTGTCTGTCCTGTCTGTCCTGTCTGTCCTGTCTGTCCTGTCTGTCCTGTCTGTCCTGTCTGTCCTGTCTGTCCTGTCTGTCCTGTCTGTCCTGTCTGTCCTGTCTGTCCTGTCTGTCCTGTCTGTCCTGTCTGTCCTGTCTGTCCTGTCTGTCCTGTCTGTCCTGTCTGTCCTGTCTGTCCTGTCTGTCCTGTCTGTCCTGTCTGTCCTGTCTGTCCTGTCTGTCCTGTCTGTCCTGTCTGTCCTGTCTGTCCTGTCTGTCCTGTCTGTCCTGTCTGTCCTGTCTGTCCTGTCTGTCCTGTCTGTCCTGTCTGTCCTGTCTGTCCTGTCTGTCCTGTCTGTCCTGTCTGTCCTGTCTGTCCTGTCTGTCCTGTCTGTCCTGTCTGTCCTGTCTGTCCTGTCTGTCCTGTCTGTCCTGTCTGTCCTGTCTGTCCTGTCTGTCCTGTCTGTCCTGTCTGTCCTGTCTGTCCTGTCTGTCCTGTCTGTCCTGTCTGTCCTGTCTGTCCTGTCTGTCCTGTCTGTCCTGTCTGTCCTGTCTGTCCTGTCTGTCCTGTCTGTCCTGTCTGTCCTGTCTGTCCTGTCTGTCCTGTCTGTCCTGTCTGTCCTGTCTGTCCTGTCTGTCCTGTCTGTCCTGTCTGTCCTGTCTGTCCTGTCTGTCCTGTCTGTCCTGTCTGTCCTGTCTGTCCTGTCTGTCCTGTCTGTCCTGTCTGTCCTGTCTGTCCTGTCTGTCCTGTCTGTCCTGTCTGTCCTGTCTGTCCTGTCTGTCCTGTCTGTCCTGTCTGTCCTGTCTGTCCTGTCTGTCTGTCTGTCCTGTCTGTCCTGTCTGTCCTGTCTGTCCTGTCTGTCCTGTCTGTCCTGTCTGTCCTGTCTGTCCTGTCTGTCCTGTCTGTCCTGTCTGTCCTGTCTGTCTGTCTGTCCTGTCTGTCCTGTCTGTCCTGTCTGTCCTGTCTGTCCTGTCTGTCCTGTCTGTCCTGTCTGTCCTGTCTGTCCTGTCTGTCCTGTCTGTCCTGTCTGTCCTGTCTGTCCTGTCTGTCCTGTCTGTCCTGTCTGTCCTGTCTGTCCTGTCTGTCCTGTCTGTCCTGTCTGTCCTGTCTGTCCTGTCTGTCCTGTCTGTCCTGTCTGTCCTGTCTGTCCTGTCTGTCCTGTCTGTCCTGTCTGTCCTGTCTGTCCTGTCTGTCCTGTCTGTCCTGTCTGTCCTGTCTGTCCTGTCTGTCCTGTCTGTCCTGTCTGTCCTGTCTGTCCTGTCTGTCCTGTCTGTCCTGTCTGTCCTGTCTGTCCTGTCTGTCCTGTCTGTCCTGTCTGTCCTGTCTGTCCTGTCTGTCCTGTCTGTCCTGTCTGTCCTGTCTGTCCTGTCTGTCCTGTCTGTCCTGTCTGTCCTGTCTGTCCTGTCTGTCCTGTCTGTCCTGTCTGTCCTGTCTGTCCTGTCTGTCCTGTCTGTCCTGTCTGTCCTGTCTGTCCTGTCTGTCCTGTCTGTCCTGTCTGTCCTGTCTGTCCTGTCTGTCCTGTCTGTCCTGTCTGTCCTGTCTGTCCTGTCTGTCCTGTCTGTCCTGTCTGTCCTGTCTGTCCTGTCTGTCCTGTCTGTCCTGTCTGTCCTGTCTGTCCTGTCTGTCCTGTCTGTCCTGTCTGTCCTGTCTGTCCTGTCTGTCCTGTCTGTCCTGTCTGTCCTGTCTGTCCTGTCTGTCCTGTCTGTCCTGTCTGTCCTGTCTGTCCTGTCTGTCCTGTCTGTCCTGTCTGTCCTGTCTGTCCTGTCTGTCCTGTCTGTCCTGTCTGTCCTGTCTGTCCTGTCTGTCCTGTCTGTCCTGTCTGTCCTGTCTGTCCTGTCTGTCCTGTCTGTCCTGTCTGTCCTGTCTGTCCTGTCTGTCCTGTCTGTCCTGTCTGTCCTGTCTGTCCTGTCTGTCCTGTCTGTCCTGTCTGTCCTGTCTGTCCTGTCTGTCCTGTCTGTCCTGTCTGTCCTGTCTGTCCTGTCTGTCCTGTCTGTCCTGTCTGTCCTGTCTGTCCTGTCTGTCCTGTCTGTCCTGTCTGTCCTGTCTGTCCTGTCTGTCCTGTCTGTCCTGTCTGTCCTGTCTGTCCTGTCTGTCCTGTCTGTCCTGTCTGTCCTGTCTGTCCTGTCTGTCCTGTCTGTCCTGTCTGTCCTGTCTGTCCTGTCTGTCCTGTCTGTCCTGTCTGTCCTGTCTGTCCTGTCTGTCCTGTCTGTCCTGTCTGTCCTGTCTGTCCTGTCTGTCCTGTCTGTCCTGTCTGTCCTGTCTGTCCTGTCTGTCCTGTCTGTCCTGTCTGTCCTGTCTGTCCTGTCTGTCCTGTCTGTCCTGTCTGTCCTGTCTGTCCTGTCTGTCCTGTCTGTCCTGTCTGTCCTGTCTGTCCTGTCTGTCCTGTCTGTCCTGTCTGTCCTGTCTGTCCTGTCTGTCCTGTCTGTCCTGTCTGTCCTGTCTGTCCTGTCTGTCCTGTCTGTCCTGTCTGTCCTGTCTGTCCTGTCTGTCCTGTCTGTCCTGTCTGTCCTGTCTGTCCTGTCTGTCCTGTCTGTCCTGTCTGTCCTGTCTGTCCTGTCTGTCCTGTCTGTCCTGTCTGTCCTGTCTGTCTGTCTGTCCTGTCTGTCCTGTCTGTCCTGTCTGTCCTGTCTGTCCTGTCTGTCCTGTCTGTCCTGTCTGTCCTGTCTGTCCTGTCTGTCCTGTCTGTCCTGTCTGTCCTGTCTGTCCTGTCTGTCCTGTCTGTCCTGTCTGTCCTGTCTGTCCTGTCTGTCCTGTCTGTCCTGTCTGTCCTGTCTGTCCTGTCTGTCCTGTCTGTCCTGTCTGTCCTGTCTGTCCTGTCTGTCCTGTCTGTCCTGTCTGTCCTGTCTGTCCTGTCTGTCCTGTCTGTCCTGTCTGTCCTGTCTGTCCTGTCTGTCCTGTCTGTCCTGTCTGTCCTGTCTGTCCTGTCTGTCCTGTCTGTCCTGTCTGTCCTGTCTGTCCTGTCTGTCCTGTCTGTCCTGTCTGTCCTGTCTGTCCTGTCTGTCCTGTCTGTCCTGTCTGTCCTGTCTGTCCTGTCTGTCCTGTCTGTCCTGTCTGTCCTGTCTGTCCTGTCTGTCCTGTCTGTCCTGTCTGTCCTGTCTGTCCTGTCTGTCCTGTCTGTCCTGTCTGTCCTGTCTGTCCTGTCTGTCCTGTCTGTCCTGTCTGTCCTGTCTGTCCTGTCTGTCCTGTCTGTCCTGTCTGTCCTGTCTGTCCTGTCCTGTCTGTCCTGTCTGTCCTGTCTGTCCTGTCTGTCCTGTCTGTCCTGTCTGTCCTGTCTGTCCTGTCTGTCCTGTCTGTCCTGTCTGTCCTGTCTGTCCTGTCTGTCCTGTCTGTCCTGTCTGTCCTGTCTGTCCTGTCTGTCCTGTCTGTCCTGTCTGTCCTGTCTGTCCTGTCTGTCCTGTCTGTCCTGTCTGTCCTGTCTGTCCTGTCTGTCCTGTCTGTCCTGTCTGTCCTGTCTGTCCTGTCTGTCCTGTCTGTCCTGTCTGTCCTGTCTGTCCTGTCTGTCCTGTCTGTCCTGTCTGTCCTGTCTGTCCTGTCTGTCCTGTCTGTCCTGTCTGTCCTGTCTGTCCTGTCTGTCCTGTCTGTCCTGTCTGTCCTGTCTGTCCTGTCTGTCCTGTCTGTCCTGTCTGTCCTGTCTGTCCTGTCTGTCCTGTCTGTCCTGTCTGTCCTGTCTGTCCTGTCTGTCCTGTCTGTCCTGTCTGTCCTGTCTGTCCTGTCTGTCCTGTCTGTCCTGTCTGTCCTGTCTGTCCTGTCTGTCCTGTCTGTCCTGTCTGTCCTGTCTGTCCTGTCTGTCCTGTCTGTCCTGTCTGTCCTGTCTGTCCTGTCTGTCCTGTCTGTCCTGTCTGTCCTGTCTGTCCTGTCTGTCCTGTCTGTCCTGTCTGTCCTGTCTGTCCTGTCTGTCCTGTCTGTCCTGTCTGTCCTGTCTGTCCTGTCTGTCCTGTCTGTCCTGTCTGTCCTGTCTGTCCTGTCTGTCCTGTCTGTCCTGTCTGTCCTGTCTGTCCTGTCTGTCCTGTCTGTCCTGTCTGTCCTGTCTGTCCTGTCTGTCCTGTCTGTCCTGTCTGTCCTGTCTGTCCTGTCTGTCCTGTCTGTCCTGTCTGTCCTGTCTGTCCTGTCTGTCCTGTCTGTCCTGTCTGTCCTGTCTGTCCTGTCTGTCCTGTCTGTCCTGTCTGTCCTGTCTGTCCTGTCTGTCCTGTCTGTCCTGTCTGTCCTGTCTGTCCTGTCTGTCCTGTCTGTCCTGTCTGTCCTGTCTGTCCTGTCTGTCCTGTCTGTCCTGTCTGTCCTGTCTGTCCTGTCTGTCCTGTCTGTCCTGTCTGTCCTGTCTGTCCTGTCTGTCCTGTCTGTCCTGTCTGTCCTGTCTGTCCTGTCTGTCCTGTCTGTCCTGTCTGTCCTGTCTGTCCTGTCTGTCCTGTCTGTCCTGTCTGTCCTGTCTGTCCTGTCTGTCCTGTCTGTCCTGTCTGTCCTGTCTGTCCTGTCTGTCCTGTCTGTCCTGTCTGTCCTGTCTGTCCTGTCTGTCCTGTCTGTCCTGTCTGTCCTGTCTGTCCTGTCTGTCCTGTCTGTCCTGTCTGTCCTGTCTGTCCTGTCTGTCCTGTCTGTCCTGTCTGTCCTGTCTGTCCTGTCTGTCCTGTCTGTCCTGTCTGTCCTGTCTGTCCTGTCTGTCCTGTCTGTCCTGTCTGTCCTGTCTGTCCTGTCTGTCCTGTCTGTCCTGTCTGTCCTGTCTGTCCTGTCTGTCCTGTCTGTCCTGTCTGTCCTGTCTGTCCTGTCTGTCCTGTCTGTCCTGTCTGTCCTGTCTGTCCTGTCTGTCCTGTCTGTCCTGTCTGTCCTGTCTGTCCTGTCTGTCCTGTCTGTCCTGTCTGTCCTGTCTGTCCTGTCTGTCCTGTCTGTCCTGTCTGTCCTGTCTGTCTGTCTGTCTGTCTGTCCTGTCTGTCCTGTCTGTCCTGTCTGTCCTGTCTGTCCTGTCTGTCCTGTCTGTCCTGTCTGTCCTGTCTGTCCTGTCTGTCCTGTCTGTCCTGTCTGTCCTGTCTGTCCTGTCTGTCCTGTCTGTCCTGTCTGTCCTGTCTGTCCTGTCTGTCCTGTCTGTCCTGTCTGTCCTGTCTGTCCTGTCTGTCCTGTCTGTCCTGTCTGTCCTGTCTGTCCTGTCTGTCCTGTCTGTCCTGTCTGTCCTGTCTGTCCTGTCTGTCCTGTCTGTCCTGTCTGTCCTGTCTGTCCTGTCTGTCCTGTCTGTCCTGTCTGTCCTGTCTGTCCTGTCTGTCCTGTCTGTCCTGTCTGTCCTGTCTGTCCTGTCTGTCCTGTCTGTCCTGTCTGTCCTGTCTGTCCTGTCTGTCCTGTCTGTCCTGTCTGTCCTGTCTGTCCTGTCTGTCCTGTCTGTCCTGTCTGTCCTGTCTGTCCTGTCTGTCCTGTCTGTCTGTCTGTCCTGTCTGTCCTGTCTGTCCTGTCTGTCCTGTCTGTCCTGTCTGTCCTGTCTGTCCTGTCTGTCCTGTCTGTCCTGTCTGTCCTGTCTGTCCTGTCTGTCCTGTCTGTCCTGTCTGTCCTGTCTGTCCTGTCTGTCCTGTCTGTCCTGTCTGTCCTGTCTGTCCTGTCTGTCCTGTCTGTCCTGTCTGTCCTGTCTGTCCTGTCTGTCCTGTCTGTCCTGTCTGTCCTGTCTGTCCTGTCTGTCCTGTCTGTCCTGTCTGTCCTGTCTGTCCTGTCTGTCCTGTCTGTCCTGTCTGTCCTGTCTGTCCTGTCTGTCCTGTCTGTCCTGTCTGTCCTGTCTGTCCTGTCTGTCCTGTCTGTCCTGTCTGTCCTGTCTGTCCTGTCTGTCCTGTCTGTCCTGTCTGTCCTGTCTGTCCTGTCTGTCCTGTCTGTCCTGTCTGTCCTGTCTGTCCTGTCTGTCCTGTCTGTCCTGTCTGTCCTGTCTGTCCTGTCTGTCCTGTCTGTCCTGTCTGTCCTGTCTGTCCTGTCTGTCCTGTCTGTCCTGTCTGTCCTGTCTGTCCTGTCTGTCCTGTCTGTCCTGTCTGTCCTGTCTGTCCTGTCTGTCCTGTCTGTCCTGTCTGTCCTGTCTGTCCTGTCTGTCCTGTCTGTCCTGTCTGTCCTGTCTGTCCTGTCTGTCCTGTCTGTCCTGTCTGTCCTGTCTGTCCTGTCTGTCCTGTCTGTCCTGTCTGTCCTGTCTGTCCTGTCTGTCCTGTCTGTCCTGTCTGTCCTGTCTGTCTGTCTGTCCTGTCTGTCCTGTCTGTCCTGTCTGTCCTGTCTGTCCTGTCTGTCCTGTCTGTCCTGTCTGTCCTGTCTGTCCTGTCTGTCCTGTCTGTCCTGTCTGTCCTGTCTGTCCTGTCTGTCCTGTCTGTCCTGTCTGTCCTGTCTGTCCTGTCTGTCCTGTCTGTCCTGTCTGTCCTGTCTGTCCTGTCTGTCCTGTCTGTCCTGTCTGTCCTGTCTGTCCTGTCTGTCCTGTCTGTCCTGTCTGTCCTGTCTGTCCTGTCTGTCCTGTCTGTCCTGTCTGTCCTGTCTGTCCTGTCTGTCCTGTCTGTCCTGTCTGTCCTGTCTGTCCTGTCTGTCCTGTCTGTCCTGTCTGTCCTGTCTGTCCTGTCTGTCCTGTCTGTCCTGTCTGTCCTGTCTGTCCTGTCTGTCCTGTCTGTCCTGTCTCCTGTCCTGTCTGTCTGTCCTGTCTGTCCTGTCTGTCCTGTCTGTCCTGTCTGTCCTGTCTGTCCTGTCTGTCCTGTCTGTCCTGTCTGTCCTGTCTGTCCTGTCTGTCCTGTCTGTCCTGTCTGTCCTGTCTGTCCTGTCTGTCCTGTCTGTCCTGTCTGTCCTGTCTGTCCTGTCTGTCCTGTCTGTCCTGTCTGTCCTGTCTGTCCTGTCTGTCCTGTCTGTCCCTGTCTGTCCTGTCTGTCCTGTCTGTCCTGTCTGTCCTGTCTGTCCTGTCTGTCCTGTCTGTCCTGTCTGTCCTGTCTGTCCTGTCTGTCCTGTCTGTCCTGTCTGTCCTGTCTGTCCTGTCTGTCCTGTCTGTCCTGTCTGTCCTGTCTGTCCTGTCTGTCCTGTCTGTCCTGTCTGTCTGTCTGTCCTGTCTGTCCTGTCTGTCCTGTCTGTCCTGTCTGTCCTGTCTGTCCTGTCTGTCCTGTCTGTCCTGTCTGTCCTGTCTGTCCTGTCTGTCCTGTCTGTCCTGTCTGTCCTGTCTGTCCTGTCTGTCCTGTCTGTCCTGTCTGTCCTGTCTGTCCTGTCTGTCCTGTCTGTCCTGTCTGTCCTGTCTGTCCTGTCTGTCCTGTCTGTCCTGTCTGTCCTGTCTGTCCTGTCTGTCCTGTCTGTCCTGTCTGTCCTGTCTGTCCTGTCTGTCCTGTCTGTCCTGTCTGTCCTGTCTGTCCTGTCTGTCCTGTCTGTCTGTCTGTCCTGTCTGTCCTGTCTGTCCTGTCTGTCCTGTCTGTCCTGTCTGTCCTGTCTGTCCTGTCTGTCCTGTCTGTCCTGTCTGTCCTGTCTGTCCTGTCTGTCCTGTCTGTCCTGTCTGTCCTGTCTGTCCTGTCTGTCCTGTCTGTCCTGTCTGTCCTGTCTGTCCTGTCTGTCCTGTCTGTCCTGTCTGTCCTGTCTGTCCTGTCTGTCCTGTCTGTCCTGTCTGTCCTGTCTGTCCTGTCTGTCCTGTCTGTCCTGTCTGTCCTGTCTGTCCTGTCTGTCCTGTCTGTCCTGTCTGTCCTGTCTGTCCTGTCTGTCCTGTCTGTCCTGTCTGTCCTGTCTGTCCTGTCTGTCCTGTCTGTCCTGTCTGTCCTGTCTGTCCTGTCTGTCCTGTCTGTCCTGTCTGTCCTGTCTGTCCTGTCTGTCCTGTCTGTCCTGTCTGTCCTGTCTGTCCTGTCTGTCCTGTCTGTCCTGTCTGTCCTGTCTGTCCTGTCTGTCCTGTCTGTCCTGTCTGTCCTGTCTGTCCTGTCTGTCCTGTCTGTCCTGTCTGTCCTGTCTGTCCTGTCTGTCCTGTCTGTCCTGTCTGTCCTGTCTGTCCTGTCTGTCCTGTCTGTCCTGTCTGTCCTGTCTGTCCTGTCTGTCCTGTCTGTCCTGTCTGTCCTGTCTGTCCTGTCTGTCCTGTCTGTCCTGTCTGTCCTGTCTGTCCTGTCTGTCCTGTCTGTCCTGTCTGTCCTGTCTGTCCTGTCTGTCCTGTCTGTCCTGTCTGTCCTGTCTGTCCTGTCTGTCCTGTCTGTCCTGTCTGTCCTGTCTGTCCTGTCTGTCCTGTCTGTCCTGTCTGTCCTGTCTGTCCTGTCTGTCCTGTCTGTCTGTCTGTCCTGTCTGTCCTGTCTGTCCTGTCTGTCCTGTCTGTCCTGTCTGTCCTGTCTGTCCTGTCTGTCCTGTCTGTCCTGTCTGTCCTGTCTGTCCTGTCTGTCCTGTCTGTCCTGTCTGTCCTGTCTGTCTGTCCTGTCTGTCCTGTCTGTCCTGTCTGTCCTGTCTGTCCTGTCTGTCCTGTCTGTCCTGTCTGTCCTGTCTGTCCTGTCTGTCCTGTCTGTCCTGTCTGTCCTGTCTGTCCTGTCTGTCCTGTCTGTCCTGTCTGTCCTGTCTGTCCTGTCTGTCCTGTCTGTCTGTCCTGTCTGTCTGTCCTGTCTGTCTGTCTGTCCTGTCTGTCCTGTCTGTCTGTCTGTCCTGTCTGTCCTGTCTGTCCTGTCTGTCCTGTCTGTCCTGTCTGTCCTGTCTGTCCTGTCTGTCCTGTCTGTCCTGTCTGTCCTGTCTGTCCTGTCTGTCCTGTCTGTCCTGTCTGTCCTGTCTGTCCTGTCTGTCCTGTCTGTCCTGTCTGTCCTGTCTGTCCTGTCTGTCCTGTCTGTCCTGTCTGTCCTGTCTGTCCTGTCTGTCCTGTCTGTCCTGTCTGTCCTGTCTGTCCTGTCTGTCCTGTCTGTCCTGTCTGTCCTGTCTGTCCTGTCTGTCCTGTCTGTCCTGTCTGTCCTGTCTGTCCTGTCTGTCCTGTCTGTCCTGTCTGTCCTGTCTGTCCTGTCTGTCCTGTCTGTCCTGTCTGTCCTGTCTGTCCTGTCTGTCCTGTCTGTCCTGTCTGTCCTGTCTGTCCTGTCTGTCCTGTCTGTCCTGTCTGTCCTGTCTGTCCTGTCTGTCCTGTCTGTCCTGTCTGTCCTGTCTGTCCTGTCTGTCCTGTCTGTCCTGTCTGTCCTGTCTGTCCTGTCTGTCCTGTCTGTCCTGTCTGTCCTGTCTGTCCTGTCTGTCCTGTCTGTCCTGTCTGTCCTGTCTGTCCTGTCTGTCCTGTCTGTCCTGTCTGTCCTGTCTGTCCTGTCTGTCCTGTCTGTCCTGTCTGTCCTGTCTGTCCTGTCTGTCCTGTCTGTCCTGTCTGTCCTGTCTGTCCTGTCTGTCCTGTCTGTCCTGTCTGTCCTGTCTGTCCTGTCTGTCCTGTCTGTCCTGTCTGTCCTGTCTGTCCTGTCTGTCCTGTCTGTCCTGTCTGTCCTGTCTGTCCTGTCTGTCCTGTCTGTCCTGTCTGTCCTGTCTGTCCTGTCTGTCCTGTCTGTCCTGTCTGTCCTGTCTGTCCTGTCTGTCCTGTCTGTCCTGTCTGTCCTGTCTGTCCTGTCTGTCCTGTCTGTCCTGTCTGTCCTGTCTGTCCTGTCTGTCCTGTCTGTCCTGTCTGTCCTGTCTGTCCTGTCTGTCCTGTCTGTCCTGTCTGTCCTGTCTGTCCTGTCTGTCCTGTCTGTCCTGTCTGTCCTGTCTGTCCTGTCTGTCCTGTCTGTCCTGTCTGTCCTGTCTGTCCTGTCTGTCCTGTCTGTCCTGTCTGTCCTGTCTGTCCTGTCTGTCCTGTCTGTCCTGTCTGTCCTGTCTGTCCTGTCTGTCCTGTCTGTCCTGTCTGTCCTGTCTGTCCTGTCTGTCCTGTCTGTCCTGTCTGTCCTGTCTGTCCTGTCTGTCCTGTCTGTCCTGTCTGTCCTGTCTGTCCTGTCTGTCCTGTCTGTCCTGTCTGTCCTGTCTGTCCTGTCTGTCCTGTCTGTCCTGTCTGTCCTGTCTGTCCTGTCTGTCCTGTCTGTCCTGTCTGTCCTGTCTGTCCTGTCTGTCCTGTCTGTCCTGTCTGTCCTGTCTGTCCTGTCTGTCCTGTCTGTCCTGTCTGTCCTGTCTGTCCTGTCTGTCCTGTCTGTCCTGTCTGTCCTGTCTGTCCTGTCTGTCCTGTCTCTGTCCTGTCTGTCCTGTCTGTCCTGTCTGTCTGTCTGTCCTGTCTGTCTGTCCTGTCTGTCCTGTCTGTCCTGTCTGTCCTGTCTGTCCTGTCTGTCCTGTCTGTCCTGTCTGTCCTGTCTGTCCTGTCTGTCCTGTCTGTCCTGTCTGTCCTGTCTGTCCTGTCTGTCCTGTCTGTCCTGTCTGTCCTGTCTGTCCTGTCTGTCCTGTCTGTCCTGTCTGTCCTGTCTGTCCTGTCTGTCCCTGTCTGTCCTGTCTGTCCTGTCT